>CAJHQP010000971.1:0-139450 GCA_905132765.1 Moricandia arvensis
TCATATTCTTACATGTGTAACCTTTAGCTACTAAGCGGGCTTTATAACGTTCCAAGGTTCCATCAGCATTCAACTTAACCTTGTATACCTATTTACATCCAATAGCATGCTTGCCCATCGGTAAAGAACAGATTGACCAAGTCTCAGAGCTCTCAAGAGCTATGAGTTCTTCATTCATTGCCCTCAGCCACTCATCAAATCTTTTGGCTTGAGTAAATGAAGTTGGTTCAATATGTTGAGCTAGAGCACATATGTAGCCTTCGTAAACTTCTGACAGGCGTGCATAAGAAACATGAGCAGCTAACGGATATGGTATGTCAGTATCAGAAAGATTGCAGACATAATCACTGAGATAACCTGGAGGTTTAGAAACTCTTTTAGAACTCTCTGCTGCAGTAGATGTAGGAGCTGTTTCATCAGTGATAATCACATCTTCTGTAGTCATTGTATGAGGTCTTGTTGCGGGAGGTCTCATATCCATCCAGTCAGAAGAAAGAAACTCATCAGAATAGACAGGTTTATCTTCTGCAAATGGGAAAATATCCTCATGGAATGTTACATTCCGAGAGATATGCATCTTATGTGTCTCAAGATCCATCAAACTATACCCTTTATATCCAGAAGGATAACCAAGGAAGACACATGCTCTTGATCTTGGCTGAAACTTGTGTCTATTCTTTGAAGAAGTGGACATGTAAGCCAAGCAGCCAAAAACACGAAGACCAGTATAATCAACTTGTTTTGATGTGATAAGCTCAAAAGGTGTTTTGTTCTGTAGACGAGGAGATGGCAAACGATTTATCAAAAATACCGCAGTCAAAACACACTGTCCCCAATATTCCAGTGGAACTTGAGATTGGAACATAAGTGATCTTGCTACGTTGAGGATATGTTGATGCTTCCTCTCCACCACTGAGTTCTGTTCAGGTGTCTCTGGACAAGAATGGTAAGGTACAATCCCTTTCTTCTTGAAAAGCTCAGTGAAACGTAATTCCTGAGCATTATCCGATCGAACACCTTTCACCACTGCCTTATATTGCGTCTCAATCATCTGAAGAAACTCAGGAAAGACAGTAAGTACTTCATCTTTGCTCCGGAGTAGATAAAGCCAAGTGACTCGTGTGTGATCATCTACAATAGTGAGGAAGTATCTATATCCTTCAGGTGTTGGAACAGAGAAGGGTCCCCATATGTCTATGTGCAGCATATCAAAAGAAGAATCACATATGTTGTTATGAGATACATATGGGAGATGCTTTTGTTTGGCAAGATTGCATATAGAACAATGATGACTTTTATTCTTCGGTTTGAAACCAAGTACATCACTTAAAGAGTCAGTCTTAATCATAGACGGATGACCAAGTCTATTGTGCCAAAGCTCAGAATCAACAATTACATTGGAACAAAACATCAAAGTTTCTTTATTTGAGATAACCGGAAGAGAAGCAGTATCCAAGACATACAGATTCGCAATCTCTTCACCCTGTCCAATCATCAGCCCCTTGGTATGATCCTGTATCATACAAGAAGATCCATCAAAGATTATCCTGTAGCCCAAATCTTTGGTTACCTGACTCACACTCATCAAGCTCAAACGAAACTCAGGTATGTACAGGACATTGTTGAGAACTAGATGATCACTCAATCTGACACAACCAACTCCTTCAATTTTCACTCCAAGACCAGTTGGTAGAGTCACTGAAGCATTGAGTGTGACTGTTAAAGACTCAAAACGATTTTTATCACATGTAACATGATGTGTTGCTCCACTGTCTACTATCCAAGAAGTGGAACCCAACACACTGCTAGTAGCTTGTAGTACAGCTATAAATCTCAGAGTAGAAGATGAGTATGCCATACCAGGTAATGCAGTTATCGTAGCTCCAGAAGAAGAAGCACCAGACTGAGATGAAATAGGCTGAAGCTTGGAATTGAAATAGGCAATCACTCCTTGCATCTGGTCTTTGGTCAGACTATTGACCATATTTGTGATGTTCTGCCCATTGACTTCATTATCGCCAAGAGTAATCTGAGCAACCACAGGTTTAGTATATCCTGAAGATTTAGGTGTAGACAAAGACCTCTCAGATCTGTTCTTGTTCTTATGCTTGAAGTCAACTGGATATCCATGAATCTTGTAGCATGTTTCTGTGGTATGACCAGTGTATCCACAGTGAGTACAAATAGGCTTTTGCTGCTTTGGAGGATAGTGTGACTGAGCTGCACAAGCCACTGCAGAAGACTGATCATTAGTTGCCACATGAAACGCTGAAGCATTCAAGATTGAACTGATATTTCTTTGACTAAAGTCTTGATCGAGCAAATTGTATATCTCAGATAAATCCGGAACATTTTTCTTCATTATGATTTGGCTCCTGATAGTAGAGTAAGACTCATTCAAGCCTGCCAAAAACTTAACAATCTTGGATTGTTCTGCTTTCTTGTTCATCGATTTGCAACAATCACATCGATGGCAAGTATCAATACAAGAGGCTCCATCCAGTTCATCCCATAAAGTCTTCAAGGTTGTATAATAGGTGGCTAAATCCATAGAACCTTGTTGTAGAGACCAGATTTGTTGAGAGATCTGATAAGAACGTGGTAGATTCGTGATCTGGAATCTTGCAGCAAGATCATTCCAGATTTCCGATGCATCACTGAATCGCAATATACTCTTGTAGATCTGTTTCGATACAGAGTTCAGTAACCATGACTTAACCATAGAGTTACATCTAGACCAGATCTTGAAGCTAGAATGAGAATCACTTGGCCTAGCTAGAGATCCATCGATAAATGCTGATTTGTTTTTCGCATCTAACGCGATTGTCATAGCTATACACCAATTAGCATAATTCGAACCATCTAGGACTTCAGAGGTCAAGGAAAGACCTGGATTATCGCTGTTGGTGAGATAGAACGGAGAGTGGATACTATTGATCGATTCCGTCGGAGAGATCGGAGACTCCGGTGGCGAAACTTCAGAGGTTGAAGCTTTTCTCGCCGAAGACGAAGATGCTCGTCCCATACGACGCATAACTCTCTTCCCGATCACCATTGTAGAAGCGAGGAAAGGAATCGAGTGAGGTTTCGAGCCTCACTGCTCTGATACCATGTTAGTAGAGCTCAAGCTCGAAGAAGAAGAGGTGAAAAATGAAATGTAGTTTCTGTTACCCGTTCTGTTACAAAGTCGTTACAATATATAGTGACCCGGTTTATACAATACCGGTACAATCACTTAACCAAACTAAACCAAATGCTTATACATTCTATTATAGACTGTTGCTTATATTTAGTGGGGCGTTGAAATCAGTTTTTCCGTAAATGTAATAGAAGAAATATGTTTGGGAACGGATTTACTTTTTAGATAAAAAGAGGTGAAGAACAAAGACCTAACCATGAAAAATAAGAACTTTGTTTATAGAAGAGAGTAGCAAAGAGATCAATCAAAACAGTGGTCTCCTTCTCATGTAAAGAACATCATTACAGTTGTCATTTATATGTAAAGAATGTGATTCTTTGCCGTTTATTTTTTTTTTGAGTTTTTGAGTTGATTGTTGTGACACACGTGACAGAGTTGCCATGATTATCGGATGTCAAATGAGATCTAAATGTTTCTGAAGAATCATCTCACAGTTTTAAACATACGTGATATACATGTGCGTCTGGATAATGATGTTAGAGAATATTGTTTGTAGATAGTTGTTATTAAGCCTAAAATGGTTAAGAGGATCTACTTAACAACAATACGGTGTGAGGAGGTTGGATCAGATAAGTTTGAGCCTTTTCAATTTGTCCTGGAAATGTAGACAATCAGAAAATAAGACAAAGCCGGGGAATATTTGAATACGAAGATAGTCTTTACCTTCTCATCAATCATGGCCATAGCTTTATCTTCTTTTGTGGAGGTTGTAGAGTTTACTTTGATATAAGACTCGACGAATGAATTTATATAACAGGGAAAACAAAGGGAAGTGAAACAAAACCGTATCTTATGAAGGAGTGAAGAACATTATTTAATGATTTACAGTAGGCCACGTTAAGAATAACGGCTGGTGCTAGTCGGGCGGTTGGGTTAGACTTAGCGCCTAACGAAAAAATCAGAGATTAAATGAAAATATGTGGGTGGAATTTTATATTGTTTAATGTATCATAAAACAAGTTAATTTTTATTTTTATATAAAATTAATACATTTTCATGTTTAAATTGTGTAAAATACACAAATATAAAAATAAAAACTTAATATGGTATAATTATCATCAAAATTATGCAAATAAGTTGCACTTATAATATTTTAGATCAAATAAATAAATAAAAATAATTATTTAAAACAAAATAAATAAATAAAATAAAATAAAATAAATTAAGCGGCCACCTAGGGCGGCTGGGCGGTCATTTAGGCGGCTAGGCGATCAGTTAGGCGACTTAAGCAGATTAAAATCAAACATTCGATTTTTAAAACCGATTTGGCATAAATTCGGGTGAATAAGTGCCGCCTCGCGTTTAGGTGGCCGCCTAGGCAAATGAGTGGTGCCTAGCGCTTTGGCGGATGCTTTTTAGAACAGGGACAGTAGGTAGTGATAACAAACAGAGAAACTTCAATTTGCAGATTAGAAACGGTGATGGAGAACTGAAACCGTCATAGACAAGGAAGACCAATATTCTACTTGAAAAAAGATGGGCTTTTTCTATAGACGGCCACTTACAATTTTGTTCAGCCCAAGTTAGCTGGCCTAGTTCTATTTTTGTTTACAAAGCAATGTGTGAGGTGTTGGGGTCAAAATCGGTTACGACGGAATGAACGTCAGAAACTTCTCGAGAGATGTACTCTTTGTAAAAAAAGAGATAGTATCTCGAAAAAAGAAGAACGGAAAAATCAAAGTCAAGTTTCGGGTGACCTCAGAAGAAGGGTCTGTGCAGTAAGTCTTCGAGAAAATCTATTCTAGGCCTCGAGTAAACGTATCCGCAAGGGTCGAAACAACAAAACAACTGAAAGGTTCGATTGTCCAACTCACCAAACGGAAAATTTGTCCAAGCAAGACGTCCAACTCGCCGAACAGGCGACTTGGACCGCTCAAACTGACCAACTCGCCGAACGGGCGAGTTGGGCAGCGTGGGCCATCCAACTCGACCGTTTGGCGAGTTGGATCAATCAATCCATTTTCATCCCATCCTCAAAACTCCCTCCTTCGAAATCGGATCGAAATCATCTTTGTTTCCTCTCGATCGAGATTGATGTTGGAACTTTACCGTAAGAACTCGTTCCCTCGTATAAAGTTTGAATCGATCGTGTAAAACAGCAACGATTGACTAAACCCCTAAATTTGCTTGCACTAGACGAGAGATTCTAACTCTCTTCGGGATCGACGTCGTTTCAGAAATGCTCATTCGATAAAACCGTAAAAATGCTTAAGTCGAAAAACGGCCCGAGAGGGTCTAAAACTTGGCTAAAAGCCCACTCGCGGTTTTACCCAAAATCGAGCTCAATCTTTATGACGGTTTATATTTTATTTTGTTGGAAGAGAGAAATGTTAAGTTCGGAAGATAAATGTCAAGTTTGAAGATAAATGTTAAGTTTCCAAAGATAATCACGAAGATCGAAAGAAAACAAAATATTTCTGTGAAACGATAAAATCGGCCGAGGGTAAAAGGGCATAGAGAAAACCGCATATGGGAGGAGTATATAAGAGCTTTGAGGCTTAGGATCACTACAAGAAAACATGACATATTCCGACGGAAATTCTGACGGCGTCATATATCCTCGAAATTTTCCGACGGAATTCTGACAAAATTCCGAGGAAACTAAAAACTCGTATTTCCTTGGAATTATGTCGGAAATTTCCGACAAAATTCCGAGGAACCTTCATTTGTCGGAATAAACCGAGAAAATTCCGAGGAAAATTATTTCGTCGGTTGTTTTTTGACGAAATTCCGAGGAATCTATCCATTAAAAGAGCCGTTGTGGGTAGCCGTTGTGGGTGTTGAATAATTCCGACGAAATTCTGAGAAGTCGTCGAATTTCGTCGGAAATGCCGGCAGTATTTCATCTATAAATACAAGCACCTCTCACCCTCTTCATTCACTCAATATTTCATCATCTCACTCACTTTACACACGAAATATATTCAAAAAACCATGTCTTCTTCAAATTATTATCGTTCTTGGATGGATCGACCTCATATGGGTCCTAACACAAGATTGCTTACGGATGAGGTATAGCCGAATTCATGAGGCTAATTCAACGACAACCGGAAGCGAAAACGGGTATGTTAAGATGTCCTTGCTCTACTTGTAAAAATAAAAAGATTATAAAAGAGTGGAATGTTTGGACACATCTATATTTGAATGGGTTACACGAAGTTACAAAATTTGGTATCATCATGAAGAAACTGATTATGAGTATGGTAGTACTAGCGAACCTCAGACTGCGGATAGGTTAGAAGAACCAACTAGAACGGATGTAGATTATGGTGTAGGTACTGAGCAGATGGTACATGATCATTTTAGAGAGGAAGAATTACCCAATGTAGAAGCTAGGAGATTTTTTGATATGTTGGATGCATGCAAACAACCTTTGTACGAAGGTTGCAGAGATGGTCATTCGCCTTTATCATCTGCAACAAGACTGATGGGCATTAAAATAGATTATAATTTTGCTGAAGATTGTGTGGATGCGATTGCTGATTTTGTAAAAGGTGTTCTACCAGAAGATAATCTAGCTTCGGGCTCATACTACGAGGTTCAGAAACTCGTTGCTGGTTTTGGTTTATCGTATCAGGTAATAGATGTATGCATCGATAACTGCATGATATATTGGAGGGCGGATGAGAACCGGCTTCAGTGCAAATTTTGTGGGAAGGCTCGTTATAGAGATACTAGTGGAAGAGTTCCAGTGCCATATAAAAGGATGTGGTATTGCCGTTGACAGAAAGGTTGAAGAGGTTGTATCAGTCTGAACGCACAGCCCAACCAATGATATGGCATGCAGAGCATTCAACAGATGGTGAGATTAGATATCCTTCAGATGCAAAAGCTTGGAAGCATTTCCAATCAACATATCCTGAATTCGCATATGAGAGAAGAAATGTCTACCTTGGATTATGTACCGATGGTTTTAGCCCATTTGGCAAGCATGGAAGACAATATTCTCTATGGCCAGTCATTCTTACACCATACAACTTACCGCCAAACTTGTGCTTGCACCGAGAGTTTTTGTTTCTCTCCATTCTCGTACCCGGGCCAGAGCATCCTAGGAGATCACTTGATGTGTTTCTTCAGCCACTAATATATGAGTTGCAACAACTATGGGCTCAAGGTGCTGAAACATACGATGTTTCGTGTACAGAAAACTTTCAAATGCGGGAAGTACTTATGTGGACAATAAGTGATTTTCCAGCATATGGTATGTTATCTGGATGGACAACACATGGAAGGTTATCATGTCCATATTGTCAAGATAACACAGATGCTTTCCAACTAAAACACGGAAGGAAAACATGTTGGTTTGACTGTCACAGGAGATTCCTACCACCTGATCATCCATATCGTAGGAGTAGGACTTTGTTTACGAAGAACAAGAAGGTGTTTGATAGTCCACCTCCGGAAATTTGTGGGGCAGATTTGTTGACACAGTTAAGAGATTTTGGTGCAGAAAGGACGCCAGACATTGGTGGACATGTGCATTATCCAGTAGATGGTGTTGGAGAACTACATAATTGGCACAAGAAGAGTATTTTCTGGGATCTACCATACTGGAAGGATCATCTGCTGCGGCATAACTTAGATGTCATGCATATTGAGAAGAACTTTTTTGACAATATCATGAACGCGATCCTTAACGTCCAAGGTAAAACAAAAGATAATTTGAAGTCAAGACTTGATTTAGTCGATATATGTGCTCGTTCTGAACTTCATGTTGATGAGAATGGTAGGGACCCTGCTCCCATATACCGACTGGATGCAGTAGCAAAAGATGCGTTCTTTGATTGGATTTCAAACGATGTGGAATTTCCAGATGGTTACGCATTTAATTTGCGTAACTGTGTTGACAGAAGAGAAGGAAAGTTTATCGGCTTGAAGAGTCATGATTGCCATGTAATGATGCAGCGCCTCCTTCCGTTTGCCTTCTCGAGACTATTACCACGAAATGTTCATGAAGCAATTGCACGGATAAATGGTTTTTTCCGTGATTTATGCACGAGATCAGTGACTACAGAAGGTATCCAAAATTTAAAGTCTAACATATCTGTGATCCAGTGCAACCTCGAGAAGGTATTTCCTCCATCATTTTTTGATGTTATGGAGCATCTTGTTATTCACTTGGCAAGAGAATTGGAACTTGGTGTTCCTGTGCAGTATAGATGGATGTATGTTTACGAGCGGTATATGTTTCATCTCAAGAAGAAGGTCAAGAATTTAAGCAAGGTGGAAGGATCTATTGTCGCACAGATGATCAATGAAGAAACTTCAAACTTTGATGAGTACTACTTTCCAGCAGAAGTGCAGACAAAAAACCGAAAACCTGTTCGGCATGATGATAGAGGCGAAAAGGCAACATATTATGTTACGGTTCCAAACATCTTCACAGATATCGGACGACTCAGCGGAAAATCAAAGGACCGTCGACTTACTAAGCAGGAGCACAATCATTTGCAAACATATCTGCTCACCAACTGCGAAGAAATTCTTCAATATGAGAGGTACATATATAAATATGTTCAACAATTATTATTTTTACAAGTTGTAATTTAAATCTTAATTAATTTCATTTATGTGTACATGATTTTCATGGCTGAAAAGCGGTACATGATTTTCATGGCTGATTGGATGCTTGGTTATGTGAGTACTTTAACCCTTGTAATATTAATCACATGTTATAATAATCCTCAGAATATTGCTATAACATATTTTCTATAAATAGGTGTATGCTGCAATTGCCATAAGTGAAACATTTGACGATTGGATACGCGAGATGGTGTGTGGACCACAACATGTTGTGAAGTCATATCCGAGATTTTGTACTCGAGGATATGCATTCACAACTCAAAAGAGGAGACGTTCAAGTACAACTTATGATGCTAGTGTCTCGTCTGCATCTGGAGATGATGTGTACTACGGGAATATACGCGAAATTCTGGAGATCAAGTATCCGGGCATGGTTGGATTGCGGTGTACGGTTTTCTATTGTGATTGGTACGATAACACTGCTGATCGAGGCGTGAGAACCGATTCATTTGGTGTTACATCTGTACATTCGCGACGAAAGCTGCAATATTATGATCCTTTCATTCTTGCTTCGTAAGCCGATCATGTAATTATATATATGTCAATTTATTCATAATGATTTATTCGTCTGTATATTACTATTACTAATTTACATATAAATTTGTAATATTTTACAGATTTGCTATATCAAGTATCCTCGGGTTAGGAGCAGAGATGATCCATGGGTCACTGTTACATCACTCAACCAGAGAGTGCGAGTTCAGGGAAGTTCTGATCAAGACCCACTACAACCATGCACATCCGGAAACTTAAATGCAGCTGAAGATTTAGCAAACGCTGAGTTGGTACTCGATTTAACCGACTTTGGAGAGGAAGTTGTTGTTCACGAAGAGGATGAACCTGTGATTGGAGAGTTTCACCAAGATTCAGATTCATCTGGTGATGACTCGGAATCAGAATAGAAACCATGTAACGGTTTTTTTTTTTAGAAACCTAGGAAATTCCGAGAAAATAAGGGTTAGTCCTCGGAATTTCCTCGGAAAATACCTTTGTACATTTCGGTTTGGGGTTTAGGTTTAGGGGAACAATTTCCTCAAAATTTCCGAGGTAATTTCCGAGGAAATTCCGACGACTTTTTTCCTCAAAAATTTTCGTGTCTATTTACCCGAGACCTTTCTTCTTCCCCATTTCTCTTATCTCTCTCTCGAATTCCAGCGAAGCTCTTCTCATTTCCTCCATTATTTCCGGTCAAACTTCTCCATTTCTCCTCAAAACCTATCCCTAAACATGTATGATCAGTATCCCACTCTTTTTGGTTGTTTATGTTAAGTTTTTGGATGAAATTGATGATTTTAAGTTTGGTAGATTGTTGTTTTTGGATTTAGAATTGTTAGGATTTAGGATTGTTAGGATTTAGGATTATATTGTTAGGATTATTTGGATTGTGGATTGTTAGGTTTATAAATCTATTTTTAGGTTTATAAAAACATTTAAAACGTTTTTTAATATTTATAAAATGTTTTACTATTTATAAAATGTTTTAATATTTATAAAACGTTTTTAATATTTATAAACGTTTTTACTATTTTTAAAACGTTTTTATATATATAAAACATTTTTTATAGTTATAAAACGATTTTTATATTTATAAAACATTTTTTATAGTTATAAAACGTTTTTTATATTTATAAAACGTTTTTATATTTATAAAACGTTTTTTATACATATAAAACGGTATTTATAGTTAGAAAACGATTTTTCTATTTATAAAACCTTTTTAATATTTTTAAAATGTTTTTATATATGAAACGTTTTTATAGTTATAAAACGTTTTTAATATTTATAAAAAGTTTTTTATATTTATATTTATAAAACATCATTTGTATATTAAATCTACTTTTAGATTTTTATATGTATAAACCTATTTTTATATTTAATAAAAAAATTTTTAGATTTTTAGATGTATATTTACCATTTTAAAAAACTATTTGTAAAACTTTGTTTTACAAATAGGTCTAGTGGCGAGAACCAAACTAGAGTTCGCCGTTCTGCACCACGAGGTCGTAGTGCTTCGTCCTCCCGCTCTCGAGCTTCTTCAGCGTCTTTGAACCAAGCTGCAAGCGAGTATGGTCACCCTCTTGTTCCTCCGGTTGTTCCGGGAATCATGACTGTTGAACAGTTGGTTCAGCAGTCGGGTCAAGAAAATCTTCTCTTTCTCACTCCGTATCCACAAGGCCAACACCAAACTTGGTAAAAAAAATTTTGTTTTTATTTTAAATTTTATTTCATTATATTTTTTTCATTCCTATTTTTCTCTTATCCTAGGTTCGATCGATCGGGGAACGGGATCAGCGCCTTCATCAACCGGATGATGTACTCGACCCTCCAGAAGGGATATCTTACCTTCACCAGCTTCCCTTCTGAGGATCGGGAAATGTGGTTTCGTCAGTTTGCGGTAAATTTTAATTTTCTTAACTTATTTTTAATCTTTAACATAATTTTTTTACTAATTGTGTATTTTTCAGCAAGAATTCAACTGGAATTCTGATCAGACAGACTTCATCCGTCACCACTTCAACCACAAAGTCATGGATAATTATGGGAAGCAAATCTATGAGTGGAAGCAGAAGTGGATCAAAGGAAAGACACCGAAATCGATTAACGAGACGGTGTGGGCGGAGTTGATACAATACTGGGAGAAGGACACGTCGCAAGACCGATCGGTGACCAACTCTGGCAACCGCAAGAGCGAGCGTTGCGGGAAGGGCATGTACAAGAACAACTTGGGTGCCCAGAGTATTCACACTCTCGGAGATCGAATGGTAAGTTAAATCGATTTTTTATTTCAAATCTTTAAACATTTTTATTTCAATTTTTAATGCATTTCTTACATTTTTAGACGGAAGAAAATGATGGTGCGCTGGTTCATGATCTCGCCCTAATGAGGATGGCGTATACCAACAAAAGACCGGCGAGATTTCTGATGGTGTTGTGAGAGAAGTGATTGCCTGGTCCAAAGCCAGAAGGATGATGAAGAGTTCCGCCTATCTTAGCTTGTCTCTGATGAGGACGCCACTACTGCTGGTTCCAGCAACCTGTCTCGAGGTCAAATAAACGAGCTCGTTGAATCGGTAAGATCTTCATTTTTATTTTTACTATATTTTCATTTTTTATCTTTATTGCTACTAAAATCATTATGTTTTCTTTTCAGGCGGTTCCAAAGAGAAAAGGGCGTTTGTTCGGTTTGGGTCGTCGATCTCCATCAGTTGCTTCTTCTTCATCAGCGCCTTTTGTTGATCCGGCAATTATGGAGCAGCTACAGAACAAGGATGACCGGATCTCAGCATTGGAGACCCAGATGGCCGCCCAACAAGCTAAAGTGGACGCAGCAAAGAGGGCGAATGCACAAATGATGGAAATGATGAGACAGATGTTTCCCGACCGGTTTTAGTTTGTGTGTTTTTAATAAAACTTGTTTAATGTTTTTTCTTTTAATTTGTAAAACTTTTAATATTATAATATGTTTTCTATTTGAGATTAAATTTTTAAAAATTAAATTAAAAATTACAAAATATATAAATTAATTATTAAAAAAAAATTAGTTTGCGATTATTCCGATTTCCTCGAAAATTTCCGAGGAAATGAGTCACTCGGAAATTTCCGAGGAAGTTGTTTCTTCGGAAATTTCCGAGGGAGTCATCTCCTCGGAATTTCCCAGGGAGAAGTGTCCTCGGTAAATAATTTTCCGAGGGACGGCGTTCCTCGGAAATTTCCGAGGGGCTCTTGTTCTCGGAGTATTCCGAGGAAACCTCCTACAAAATGGTTCCTCGGAATGTCCGATGAAATTCCGACAAAATATATTTTTCCGACGAGATATTTCCGACGACCATTTTCGTCGAAATACCGTCGGAATTTGACTATTCCGACGAAATTTCGACGAATATAGTCGTCGGAATAACGCTGTTTTCTTGTAGTGGATGCAGAAGGGACACGAAAATTCTTACTCATAGCAAGCATAGCACTTAGGGAAATTAGGCATATTTCCATTTTTCTATTATCAAGTTGCGCTCAACTAGGTTATTCAAAGTCTTACAAGGTCAGAACTAGGAACTCGCCAACGGCTCTTTCCGCTAAGGCTTTACCTGTTGTAACGCTCAAATCACGCATTCGGAATAAGATCCTCTTTGCTCTCTTTTTGTTTTTACGAATTCATTGTCATATCGTTTGTTCTCATTGTTTGGCGCTTGAGGTTTTTGGCTTAGCAGAAATCCTGGACCTCTGGGAAAGCTAAGTTTACATTGCCTTCCTAAATCAACGGAAATCGATAGTGCGAATTTCGGTTCCCACAGTTTGGCGTTAGAAGGAGGGGGTTACGGATCAATCTAACTCTCAGCCACCAATGCTCGATCAAAACATGTCAGCTCACGATCTCAACAACCAACAACCTTGTGACGACAACGTTGAATACACTCCAGCGACAAACGTCACTGCGGTTAACGCCAACGCAAACACCGCAGTGTTCGAGGAGGTGAAAAAGATGTTCTCGACTTTCGAAAAGAAGTCGGCAGAAGAAGATAAGGTCATGAACTCTCTGTTAAACACATCGAAACCCTAACACCAAGGAACATGGCCATTTTCCGCGTGGAACAACCCAAATCCGCGGAAGAAAACTCGATTTCGCGACCCCTTTAGACCAGTCCGGCAATGCGCAGGGTAAACTGTCTGGACAAAATCCCGACGAAGTGACCCCCGCACCACCACGGAAGAACCCGGGAGATCCTCCTCCTATTGAGTAAGATAAAGCAGGAGAAGTCGAACGCGTCGACGTTAAGTTTAGGAGCCAGTCCGAGCCAACAGACAAAGATGCAGACGTACAACTGCGCTGCACAAGGAGCCGATCAACTCGGGATAAATCCCAGTTCGACAACCCTATGACCAAATAAGAAGAAGCTATTTTCTGGAACGAACAGGAAGAACTGGCCGAGGAGCAAACTGGGAACACTCGCGGCAGACACCAACAAATTCGGAAATCTGCTAGCAAAAGCTCTGAGATTCGCGATCTCCGCGACGAACTCATGAAAATGGAAGCCAAAGTTAGAGCGATGAAGTCCCAAATCCATCACGATACTAGCACTGCACCGGAGATCAATCTGCTGCTCGAGGAGGATCGTAAAACACTTTTCCCTACATGCATCACCAAAACTAGGGTTTCGGATCCTGTAAAGATCAAAGTGATTCCATAGGACGGTAATACCCATCCCAAGGCACACTTCCATGCTTTTCAGGTCGCGATGGGAAGAGCCAGGTTCGGGGAGAGCGAAAGAGATGCCGGCGAATGCCGTTTCTTCGTGGAAAACCTCCGAAGAGCAGCACTCGAATGGTTCTCTTGCCTTAGGCGGAACTCCATCGGAAGTTTCCGCCAGCTCGCCTCGGAATTTCTCAAGCAATACTTAATGTTCATAGATCGAGAAACCACTGATGTTGACCTTTGGAGCTTATCCCAAGGAGATGATGAGAGTCTCCGCGACTTCATAAAACGGTTCAAAAAACCATCATAGCTAGAGTCAGGGGGATAAGTGACACAGTCGCAATAGACGCACTTCGAAAGATGCTCTGGTACAAGTCGAAGTTCAGGAAATGAATAAATTTTGGAGAAGCTGAGTACGATCCAAAAATCGCTTCACAAATCCACAGATTACATCATCATCGAAGAAGAGACAAAGGTCTTGTCTCAAAAGTGGAAGCCGATGAAGAAATCATCGAAGGATCCAGGGTCGGATCAGAAGTTAAAAAGGAAAAACCCATGCAACGACAAAAGCGTCCATCGCAGGGAAAAAGAAACCTAGGGAGCGCATAACTACGCTATTAACTCCAGGTCGGAGCAAGCCCGAACGACGGGTAACACATGGACCCGAAATCCGAATTACGACGAAAACGTCTTCTGCGACTTTCACCAGGCCCGCGGACACTCGACCATTAACTTCAAAGTTCTCAGTGCGAGGTTGGCCGCGAAGCTTCTCGCTGGAGAACTCTCCGGAGTCTCCAGAGTGAAAGATCTCATCCGCGACTCAGAGTCCCCCGAAAAATGACAGGTCTCCTCAAACGGAGAACTCTTCCCAAGGGAACTAATCGGGAGAAAATTGCTGAAGAAGACAGGACGAGAAGGGCAACGACAACAATCGTCACAGGCTAAACATGATCATCTGCGGGTCGCAATATTGCAGCGATACCGTCTCGGCCATAAAATCTTATCAGCACAAGACCGAGACAAGCGCAAATTCACCGATCTGGTCCACGCCCAGTTACACCCTGAAAGGAGCAATCACTTTCGATGAAGAAGAGGCCGGCGGGATCGATCAGCCACATTATGATCCACTAGTGATCGATCTCGTAATAATAGATCTCGAGGTCGCTAGGGTTCTCATCGACACAAGAAGCATTGTCTACGTCATCTTTCGCGATTCTCTCAAAAAGATGAATGTCGAGTTAGGCGAAGTCGTACCATCACCAAAACCGCTGACCGACTTCTCTGGCACGACGTCGATGACCCTCGGATCAATCAAACTGCCCGTTACGGCAAAAGAAGTCACCAAGATCGTCAATTTTGTGGTCGTTGTGAAGCATCCCCAATCCTGAATAAGGATCATGTGACTGACCATGGTTTGAGGAAACAAGCTGAAGATCACTTTGATCAAGAGTCAGGCGTTCCATAGTCATGATAGGGTTAAGTATATAAGTACTTAACCAAATGAAAGGGAACGAAACAAGTTAAAGGAGCTAGACGAGTGTTTTGGCAGCTGAACGAAGTAAACAACTAGCTCGACCAAGCTCAGTCTAGCTCAGCCCTACTTAGGTCAGCTCATTCAGATGAGCTACCAGATCACTCAGCTGGACCAGTTGAGGATCAGCTCAACTCAGCTGGATGGAGTGTTCGGGTATTGGGCAGTTGATCCCGGTCCGGTCCGGTGTTGGGCTGGGTGGTCCATCCATGGTGGCTAAGGCCTGGTGTACCCTTGGGTAAGGTAAGGGATAAGCCTGGTGGGTCTGGGTCTCTGTTTGGGCCTGGTATCGACCCAATAAGGGTCAGATACAGGCGAAGAGATGCATGCGGCCAAGAGGTGCAACCTATCGACCAAGTCATGCCCTTCCGCCCACAAGTCATGCATGTTCGTGGGGCAATACTTACCCCTTTGTTCTCTATAAATAGGGGGCCTCTCCACACGTTTTATCATCAGTTCCAGAAGGAAAATACAGAGAGAAAAGGAGAGAGTCGGATTCAATAATCCAATATCGAGATGCATGTGAAGGCAATATGGAGACTGTTTTGAGAGAAATCATGGGTGAGGTTTTGAACGACCTTCTGATGGGTTTTGATCATTGTTATCAACATTCAAACCTTTCTCCTGAGTCTGGTAACACACGTAAATCACCAGGAAAGAAGAGAGAGGGCCAGACTTAACTTTCAAAGGATGATATAGCCTTAAAAGGGATGTTCGTGGAGAGACAGTTTCGTGGAAGTCCATGGGAAGTGATGCACGATCCATGAATGGTTCTTATAATTACTTAAAGTGAATGATAATACTTGATAAAGGCATGGTAAGTAGTATCATGGACGTTCCAGGTAATGGATGTTATTGGCGAACCATCGCCATAGATCATTGATCGGTAAGATCGGGTTTATGGGTTGGATTTTTTCCAAGTACATCTGGATCTCTACCTTATACTTTTCAATAGTGCTTCTTCTTCTCCTATTTTGTATTGCATGAAGAATGATTTGGAATGGTCACGGAATTGTCTTGGTAAGAGCCAAGGTCATGTCCGTGTGAAACCAACCACGAAGCATGGTTCATGGCCGATTGGACGGATGGTCTGATGGGTCTTAACCATTAAACGGTTTTCCTTTTTTCTGTCAAGGGGAGTTCCATGGGTTATTGGGCTTGGATTGGATGTTTGGATATGGCCTTCAGTTGGTCCAAATAGATTGGATCAAGTCCTAATGGGTCGGTTATGCGGATCAGTCCGGATCGTGCCAATGAATGGGCGGTTGGGCTGAACGTTTGGAAAGTCCCAAAGGGTACGAGTTGCCAAAGTTCATGAGTGCTAAAGGTAATGAGATTCCAGAGAGTACGAGTAACCAAAAGGTACGAGTTACCAGAGAGTTACGAGTACCAGAAGGTACCATAGACCAAAGGGTGTCATTGACCAAAGGGTGCAAGTTACCAAAGGGTGCAAGTTCCGAACGGTGCCATTGAATGCAGGTTTTGTCCGATCCATATGGTTCAGTCCATGACTTGTAAGCATGAAATACGAAGTGTTCAGGTCCTAAAGGATACGAAGGGTTAGGGTCCGAAAGGGTACGAATGGTTCAATACTGAAAGGGTACGAATGGTTCAGTGCTGAAAGGGTGCGAATGGTTCAGTACTTAAAGGGTACGAACGGATCGTAACCGAATAGGTGTGATTTTCAAGGGAGGCCGTGTATGATCTGATCATGGTTTAGAAGGGGCGACCTGATCCATATATGATGGATCAAGGTGTCAGATCTAACCTAATTAATGAATACGTCGTTTGCTATGAACAAGTTAGATTGGTTGACTGGATATAGTCCAATGCCGATCCGGAAAGATGAAGACTTGTCAATTCTGAGTCATGTGAGGTTTGTTGGATGATTGACCTAGGATATGATGAAAATTCTCAGTTCATAAAGGGACTTGGTACTATTGCCTATAAGGTAAAACGAGGCTGGATGTTGTATGAGCCGATAAAGGCCAGATCCATATCCTTAACCGATTGAAGACTTCTCAAGGGTTTCTTAATTCTGTGGAATGTTTGGTTGAATTAATAAGTACCCAAAGGGAGTTGTTTTATGTAGGAATAAGATAAGAACTAAGAAGAGACTCAATGAGTCCAATGGTTCAATAGACAACTAAGAGTAATTCGGATCAGTGGAGGACCGATGAACTACTAAGCTCTGTGGATGTGGCAAAGGTATGAATCATCAAATACTTGGATAAGATTAGTATCTTGATAGGATGCTGGTAGAATGGTTTAGAGGAATGGAGCCTCAGATCAGTATGACTTGAATCGTTTCAAGGATTGCTCTATAAGCTGAAAGGTAGTAAGGAAACTGACCAAGGCATAGACAATTGGACCGGACATGTTATAGACTCGATATAAACCAATGGTTAATAGATAATAATCCACTGTGTATTGTTAGAAATAATCTAAGCTAAGAAATGACAAAGGTGGTCTTAAGCTAAGATCTAAGTGAACATACGTCTAAGGACGAAATTAAATAAGAAGGGTTCAAAAATAGAGAGGTTCGGCCAAGAAGTGGACCGAGCGACGTGACGATTCAACCGTGGCTTAGACAGCCGGGTCGGGGTGTTACAAGTTGGTATCAGAGCATGCTTGATCCTGTTCAGGACAGTGCTCAAAATGTTAAATTTAAACCGAAATTTCTTCTCGAAACTAAGACGACTAGTAAGCCTTGATAGGGGTGGGCCGGAGAGAGTGAGACAAGTAAGGTATCGTGCTTGAGAACAGGGAAGTTCTGAGACGAACCACTTAGATCCTAAAACATGGAGGTTAGTCGATCTAGATATCGGAAGTAATGAATGGTTTTGAAAGAACATGATCTGTGATATCCTAGTATGTTTGGAGTTGAGGTATATTATAAACTTTCTTGTGAATGGTGTCAGCATTCTCAGAAGTGTGACACCTTGGGGAGTGGTATGGGACGCTCTCCAAATGTGTGATGAAACCAATATCCTACTCGTCTAGGTAAAGAATGGTCGCAATACAAACTTGCTTTATGAACGATCAGACCAATGGATGTGACATGGACCAGGGAGTGGATGTGGTTGGAAAAAAAAAGATCAGAACTCTACAAAGGATAAGTGTTATTCCAAGGTGGTCGTTCAAATCAAGTGAGCAATATGCGATGTAAAAATCTGAATTTATCTTTTTAATTCAGTGGGAATGCTTGGTCTGGAACCTAGAATGGTTATTATTCTGATGTTTGACTCTGATAGGAACCCTCATGATCAGTGGTGTGGAAACACACGTACCTTTCGACACAGGGGCTACACACAGTTTCATGAGACCAGAGCTGGTCGGAAAGCGTCTGCTTTTTCTAGAATTTGTGGATAATTTGAGGTTAGTGAAGGCAGTCGGTGGACAAGTAATGCAATCACTAGGCCTTATGAAAAATGTCCCGGTGACGATCCAATGTAAGAATCTACTTGTGGATCTGATCGTTTTTCGCCTACAGAATCATGAGGAGATCTTAGGAATGGATTGGTTGGGGAAGTATCGTGCCACTCTCGATTGCCACAAGGGTCGTGTGTGATTGGAGACTCCCGACAGAATACCAAAGTCTGAGTCCGACTCTAGGGAAAGTAGTGGTTTCAGAAGTCCGTGCGGAATGGATGCTACGTTAGGGTTGTGAGGCCCTTCTGGCCACAATCACCACTATGGAGCGCGGCAATTCTGTCGATCTAAAAGATCTGTCTGAGGACTCGTTGGTGTCTGAGTTCCTGGATGTGTTTCATTCGCTACAGGGCGTCCCCCCTGATAGGCCGAACGCATTCACGATCGAACTAGAACCAGGGAAAGCTCCACTATCCAAGAGTCTGTATCGAATGGCTTCGGCGGAGATGGCCGAGCTAAAGAAGCAATTAGAAGAATTGATTGACAAGGGGTTCATACGTTCGAGTAGTTCCCCTTGAGGTGCACCAGTCCTCTTTGTGAAAAATAAGGATGGTAGCATGCGTCTGTGCATCCACTATCGAGGGTTGAACATGGTTACTGTGAAGAACACGTGCCTGTTACCTAGGATAGACGAGTTGTTGGATCAGCTCAAAGGAGCCAAGTGGTTTTCCAGGATTGATTTTGCCTCAGGGTATCATCAGATTCCGATAAAACCAAATGATATTAGGAAGACAGCATTTAGGACTAGGTACGGCCACTACGAGTTTGTGTTATGTCGTTCAGTCTTACCAATGCACCTGCAGCATTCATGAAAATGATTAACAGCGTGCTCAGAGATTTCTTGGACAAATCAGTAATCATCTTCATAGATGATATCATGGTTTACTCCAAGGATAAGGAATCCCATAAGAGACATCTGAGAGCCGTGTTGGAACGGTTAAGAGAACACAAGGTTTAAGCCAAACTCAGCAAATGCAGTTTTTGGCAGAAGAGTATTCGGTTCCTCGTTCATATCGTATCCGACCAAGGCGTCTCAGTGGATCCTAAGAAGATCAGGGAAATCAAAGATTGGCCCCGACCATGCAGTGCCACGGAAGTAAGAAGCTTCCTCGGGCTATCAGGATACTATCGAAAGTTTGTGAAAGGATTCGAAAGCTTGGCCCAGCCTATGGCGCGGTTGACTGGGAAGGATGTGAAGTTCACATGGTCTGAAGAGTGTGAGAGATGCTTCTCCACACTAAAGGGCATGCCATATGTTTTTTACATGGACGCTTCCATAACTAGACTTGGTTGTGTGCTGACCCAGCATGGGAAGGTCATTGCCTATGCGTCAAGGCAGTTGAGGAAACATGAGGGAAACTACCCCACCCATGATCTAGAAATGGCTGCAGTAGTGTTTGCCTTAAAGATATGGCGTTCATACTTGTATAGCGCCAAGGTCCAGATACTTACAGACCATAAGAGTCTGAAGTATATATTCACCCAGCCTGGGTTGAACTTAAAGCAAAGAAGGGAATGGAATTTGTGGCTGATTACGATCTAGACATCGCTTATCATCCGGGCAAGGCTAACCTAGTGGTTGACGCCTTGATCCGGAGGCGAGCAGATGTATCAGCCGAATGGGAGGTGGATGACCTGGAAACGATGGTCCGTGCTCATCAGTTGAATACACTGACCAAGGAGAGAGAGCCACACAGACCAGAGGCGGTTAACCAAGCCGACCTGCTTACCCAAATTTGGTTAGCTTAGAGTCAGGAAGAGAACCTGAACAAGGTTCTTCATAATGATAGGACGGAGTACCAGACCGCGAAGGATTGTACTATCCTAGTCAATGAATGGGTCAGAATTTCCGAAAGAAGGAAATTAGATCCAAGATACTTGGGGCCATTCAAGGTCATAGAAAGAGTGGGAATGGTGGCATACCAGTTGGACTTTCCAGCCAAGATGGATGTGTTTCATAATGTGTTCCATGTCTCCCAACTCAAGAAATGCTTGTCTATCTAAGACGTTGTTCTTCCAGCTATTCCTGATTATCTAGGAAAGAACCTAACCTTAGAAACAAGACCGATTCGAATAGTAGATAGGATGGAAAAAGCAACAAGGAAGAAAATAGTCCAGATGATCAAGGTCATGTGGGACTCCAGTGTGAAAGAGATAATCACTTGGGAAACGGAGGCAAGGATGAAATCTGAGTATCCTGAAAGGTTTGAACAGTTTGTTTCTGAGGAAACAATTGATTCGGATTCGAGGACGAATCCATCGCAAGTGGGGGAGACTTGTAGTATCCCCAATCCTGAATAAGGATCATGTGACTGACCATGGTTTGAAGAAACGAGCTGAAGATCACTTTGATCAAGAGTCAGGCGTTCCATGGTCAGGATAGGGTTAAGTATATAAGGACTTAACCAAATGAGAGGGAAAGAAACGAGTTAAATGAGCTAGATGAGTGTTTTGGCAGCTGGACGAAGTAAACGACTAGCTCGACCAGCTAAAGGTAGCTCAACCAAGCTCAGTCTAGATCAGCCCTACTTAGGTCAGCTCATTTAGCTGAGATACCAGCTCACTTAGCTGGACTAGCTGAATATCAGCTCCACTCAGCTGGACGGAGTGTTCGGGTATTGGGCAGTTAGTCCGGGTTCGGTCCGGTGTTGGGCCGGGTGGTCCAGCCATGGTGGTTAGGGCCTGGTGGATCCTTGGGTAAGGCCATGGTCTAATCCTGGTGGGTCTGGGTCTCTGTTTGGGCCTGGTATCGACCCAATAAGGGTTGGATACAGGCGAAGGGATGCATGCGGCCAAGAGGTGCAACCTATCGACCAAGTCATGCGCTTTCGCCCACAAGTCATTCATGTTTGTGGGGAAAGACTTACCCCTTCATTCTCTATAAATAGGGGGCCTCTCCACACGTTTTTATAATCAGTTACATAAGGAAAATACAGAGATAAAAGGAGAGAGAGTCGTATTCAATAATTCAATATCGAGATGTCTGTGAAGGCAATATGGAGACTGTTTTAAGAGAGATCATGGGGAGGTTTTGAACGACCTTCTCATGGGTTTTGATCATTGTTATAAACATTCAAACCTTTCTCCTGAGTCTGGTAACACACGTAAATCACCAGGAAAAAAGAGAGAGGGCCAGACTTAACTTTCAAAGGATGATATAGCCTTAAAGGGGGATGTTCGTGGAAGTCCATGGGAAGTAATGCACAATCCATGAATAGATCTTATCATTACTGGAAGTGAATGATAATTCTTGATAAAGGCGTGGATATTAGTATCAGGGACTTTCCAGGTAATGGATGTTATTGGTGAACCATCGCCATCAATCATTGATCGGTAAGATCGGGTTTATGGGTTGGATTTGGTCCAAGTACATCTAGATCTTTTCCTTCTACTTTTCAATACTGCTTCTTCTTCTACTATTATGTACTTTGCGTGAGGAATGATGTGGAATGGTCACAGAATTGGCTTGGTAAGAGCCAAGGTCATGTCTGTGTGAAACCAACCACGAAACATGGTTCATTGGCGATTGGACGGATGGTCTGATGGGTCTTATCCATGAAACGGTTTTCCTTTGTTCTGTCAAGGGGAATTTCATGGGTTTATTGGGCTTGGATTGGATGTTTGGATATGGCCTTGATTCTGTCCAAATAGATTGGATCAAGTCCCAATGGGTCGGTTATGCAGATCAGTCTGGATCATGCCAATGAATGGGTGGTTGGGCTGAACGTTTGGAAAGTCCCCAAGGGTACGATTTGCCAAAGGTCATAAGTGCCAAAGGTAATGAGAGTCCAGAGAGTACGAGTAACTAAAAGGTACGAGGTACCAGAGAGTTACGAGTACCAGAAGGTACCATAGACCAAAGGGTGTCATTAACCAAAGGGTGCAACTTACCAAAGGGTGCAAGTTACCAAAGGGTGCAAGTTCCAAATGGTGCCATTGGATGCAGGTTCTGTTCGATCCATATGGTTCAGTCCATGACTTGTAAAGTCATGACATACAAAGTGTTCGGGTCCGAAAGGATACGAATGGTATAGGTGTGATTGTTCAAGGGAGGTCGTGTATGATCTGATCATGGTTGAGAAGAGGCAAACTGAACCATATATGATGGATCAAGGTGTCGGATCTAACCAGATTAATGAATACGTCGTTTGCTATGAACAAGTCAGATCGGTTGACTCGGATATAGTCCAATGCCAATCAGACAAGATGAAGATTCATCAGTTCTGAGTCATATGAGGTTGGTTGGATGATTGACTTTGAATATGATGAACATTCTCAGTTCAAAAAGGGACTTGGTACTATTACCTATAAGGTGAAACGAGGCTGGATGTTGCATGAGCCGATAAAGGCCAAATGCATAACCTTAACCGATTGAAGACTTCTTAAGGGTTTCGTAAGTCTACGGGGATGGTTGGTTGAATGACTGAGTACCCAAAGGGAGTTGTTTTATGTAGGAATAAGATAAGAGTTAAGAAGAGACTCAATGAGTCTAATGGTTCAATAGACAACTAAGAGTAATTCGGATCAGTGGAGGACCGATGAACTACTAAGCTCCGTGGATGTGGCAAAGGTATGAACCATCAAATACTTGGATAAGATTAGTATCTTGATAGGATGCTGGTAGAATGGTTTAGAGGAATGGAGCCTCGGATCAGTATGACTTGAACCGTTTCAAGGATTTCTCTATAAGCTGAATGGTAGTAAGGAAACTGCCAAGGCATAGACAATCGGACTGGACAAATATAGACCAATGGTTAATAGATAGTAATTCACTGCCTATTGTTAGAAATAATCTAAGCTAAGAAATGACTAAGGTGGTTTTTTAGCTAAGATCTAAGTGAACCTACGTCTAAGGACGAAATTAAATAAGAAGGGTTCAAAAATAGAGAGGTTCGGCCAGGAAGTGGACCGAGCGACGTGACGCATCGACCGCGGCTTAGACAGTCGGGTCGGGGTGTTACACGTCGACCACCCATCCATTTACAATGTCATCATGGGCACGCCTTCGGTAAACGCCATGAAGGCAGTCCTATCGATTTATCACTTAGGCATTAAATTCCCAACTCATAACGGGATTGCCGTGATTTGGGGTTGCCAAAAACAGTGGAGACGTTGCTTCCTGGCTGAACACAAGCTAAGAAAAATCACGAACACTGCGATGACAAAGACCTAATCCCCGAAGATAGCTCAGGCACCGGCCGGAAATACTTCGGACAAAGACGACCCAGAACCGTTGACCCATGCAACGGCCAAAGAATAACTAGTTCCAGTGCCCTGTGCTTCAAACCCAACGGAGAAGACAAGTCCGACGGAAGACGTTGACCCAGCAACTAACACGGTTGACACGAACACGACGGCCGAGTAAATACACTCGCGCAAACAGCAGAACTACGAGATGGCTTGATCCTCGAAAGGGGTACGTATGCAGCTCGTCGAAAGACGAGTTCAGCTATCCTCCTCCAAAAAGGGGTGGAGTGGGTACATATATGAATACTCGTATATTCCAACATTCTAAAATATTTGTTTTGTACTCAATATTTTCAAAACTTTTTTGGAAATAAAGACTTCATTATTATTTCGCAAATTCTCCATTATATCGCAAAGAAACATTATGTTATACTTTCGCAAAACATCCATATACGAGCAAAACGATTATCGCACAAACCCAAAAACGTAAACTCGCGAAAAATAATTCTACTTCAAAACGGATCAACTCCACACTATTTTATCCAGCAAAAAAACTCGTCACATTGACTAAGGCATCACCGAGATCAACAGATCCCACTGACCACAAAAAATCTCCAGCAAACATATCTCGGTCGAATCGTCAATTTCGACTCCCGACCAAAGCATGAGACCCCGGTCCTAGATGTTTAAAACATTACTAACACAAAGTAGGATTTTGAAAAAATAAGCGAGACATCGCCTGGATTTTCGAGAACACACTCCCAGTCCATTCGCGACTATAAAATCAGAAACGCTCAACAATTGGCCCCGCCGAGCACTTTAGTTGTTTTAAACAAACGCACCCAGATCCGTCCTAAGGGCAGATCCTCTCACATCGGGCTAGGATAAATAGTGCGCTATAAAAGAAATCCAAAATTTTGGTCAACAATTTCGGGAGACTTAAAATTTGTCCCCGAAGAGATGCTCAGCTCTGACCAGACAAGTCATATAAGCCGAGAACCTATCGCGAACTTTAAATCGGAACGAAGTCAGGTTAAAATCGCAACAGGCAAAATGAAAATCGATTAGCCTTTGCAAAGCCTCAAACCGAAAGTAAAATTAGGTCTTGCCCGAAACCCAACACACTGGTCTCTAACGTCTCAAGGCATGATATCGAAAAGATATGAGATCCTGAAAGCATGTCTATTCATCCGCATCTAAACATTCTCGAAACTTTGAGAACTCCTCGAACATCTCGGAAGAAAAACGAATGGGATGATCTGCAAAGAGAAGAGAAAGACGTGATAACACGCAACAGACTTGCATCAAGGGCTCGGTTCATCATAAGGAGACCTTGCAAAGTATCTCAAAGTCAAGAGAAGCTCTTCCTTAAGGAGAATAATAATGCTTAGGAACCGAAACTTACCCCATTAACCATCCTCGACTCCTGGGTAAACTCCGGCACCCAGCTGGACCCATTTACGGCCGCAGGAAAGTCAAAATCGAGCAACTCGTCAAGATCGTTCCGTTCGCCACCGCTCCCGCCTACTTGACTATTGAGATAGTCTCTAAGTATGTTATCGGGATAGCACTGCATGTCGGCATCCTTGGCCTTAACGACGTGTTTGTCCTTGTGAGGTTTCGACCTTTCCCTTCTCGCGCAAAACTCGAACGGAACGAACCCATCCATGGTCGATTACGACCCTTCCTCTACTGGCAGGTCCGGCTGATACCGAGAGCGGTGGAGAGAAACAGCACGGCGAACATGTATCAGAGTAAACATTGCCCAAAAACACGGACGTCCACGAAGAAAGTCTCGGACAGTGTTCAGGCCCTCCGGACTCAGAAGAAGAGGATTAGTCTCTAAAAAAATAACAAAACAAGCATGTAAGATCAAACTTCATCAAAACCGAAATTAGAGACGCTCGATCGGGAATACCTTTCTGACCCCAGCTGGTTCTAAAGATGGGGATGCCATTCGCTTCTACATATGCATCGTTAACGCGGACAAATAAGAAGTGCTCCCGCCAGTCATGATAGTTTGACACAAACTCCGTTATGATCGTTATGCCTGGTCGAGGCCTCAACTAAACTATGGATGATTTCCCCCAGGGTTTAAGCATAACTTCAAGATGATCGGCATTGAGGGTCATACCTAATTCGTAACTCAACGCAAAAAATCCCGAAAATATGCTGTAAACCGCACGGGTTTATCTGACCAATCGATATTTTGAATCGGTTGAAAAGTCGCGCAATGATTTCAGGATCGGGAAACCATAGGTGGCACTGCATCAGGTACGACTCATAGCACTTGAAGTAACCCTCAAACAGAGACTCGGGAAACTCCCCAACTTCCGGGAGACAAAACTCAACTAACTCCGGAACTTGGCAGCAGCCCCAGATGGCAGCAAACCCATTCGGGTAGCTCCTGCTCCGACAACCCTCCACGGGGTTAGCATGAAACAGAGGAGGGGCCCACCTACCGGGCCTAGGAATTTTTACATCGTCCCAAGCAGCCCAGTATGCCTCGACTTCCTCAGGATCAACCGAGTGTGCCAAGAACTCCACCTTTGGCCCAACACCGTTGTGCTGCGAGCTGGAGCCGCCAGGGACAAAACGTTCGTGGCGAGACTTGGTGGAAGCTTTTCTCTTCGAAGACATGATTTAAAAAAAATTATACCAAGGGGACAAAAGAGTTTGTGGAAATGTGCAAGTGAAGAATTTGAAAACTCACTCCAAATACTTATAGACGAGAGAATTCACTATTTAACCTTTGAAATTTTAGACGTTGGATTCCGCCTAACTTACCCGACATGCCTAACCCGCTCACAAGAACATCACGATTCTAACGAGCTGGGGGGCTAATTGTTGGGGCCAAAATCGGTTACGACGGAATCAACGTCAGAAACTTCCCGAGAGATGTACTCTTTGTAAAAAAGAGAGATAGTACCTCGAAAAGAGGAGAATGGGAAAAATCAAAGTCAAGTTTTGAGTGACCTCGGAAGAAGGGTCCGCACGGTAAGTCTTCGAGAAAATCTTTTCTAGACCTCGAGTAAATATATCCCCGAGCGTCGAAACAACGAAACAACTGAAATGCTCGATTTTCCAACTCACCAAACGGAAAAGTTTGCCAAGCAAGACACCCAACTCGCCGAACGGGCGAGTTGAACCGCACAAACCGACCAACTCGCCCGTTCGGCGAGTTGGGCAACGTGGGCCGACCAACTCGCCCGTTCGGCGAGTTGGGAAACGTGGGCCGACCAACTCGCCCGTTCGGCGATTTAGACCATTCCAATTTGCCGAACGGGCGAGTTGCGCAGCGTGGGCCAACCAACTCTCCCGTTAGGCGAGTTGGATCGAACAAGACGACCAACTCGCCTGTTCAGCAAGTTGGACCAATCCAACTCACCAGACGGGCGAGTTGGGTCGCACAAGCAATCCAACTCGCATGTTCGGTAAGTTGGATAAATTAATCGATTTTAATCCCGTCCTCAAACCTCCTTTCTTCGAAATTGGATTGAACCCATCTTTGTTTCGTCTCGATCGAGATTGATGTTGGAACTTTACCATAAGAACTTGTTCCCTCGTATAAATTTTGAATAAATCGTATAAAACGGCAACGGTTGACTAAACACCTAAAGTTACCTGCACTATACGAGAGTTTCTAACTCTCTTCGGGATCGACATCGTTTCAGAAATGCTCTTTCGGTAAAATCGTAAAAACGCTTAAGTCGAAAAACGGCCCGAGAGGATCTAAAACTCGGCTAAAAGCCCACTCGCAGTTTTACCCAAAATCGAGTTCAATCTTTATGACGGTTTATCTTTTATTTTGCAGGAAGAGATAATATTAAGTTCGGAAGATAATGTCAAGTTCGGAAGATAAATGTTAAGTTTCCAAAGATAATCACGAAGATCGAAAGAAAAAGGAATATTTCTACGAAGTGATAAACTCGACCGAGGGTAGAAGGGGAAAGAGAAAACCGCCTCTGGGAGGAGTATATAAGAGCTTCAAGGTTTAGGATGCAGAAGGGACACGAAAATTCTTACTCATAGCAAGCATAGCACTTAGGGCAATTAGGCATATTTCTGTTTTTCTGTTATTGAGCTGTGACTCAACTAGGTTATTCAAAGTCTTACAAGGTTATAACTAGGAACTTGCTGACGGCTCTTTCCACTAAGGCATTACCTGTTTTACGAATTCATTGTCATATCGTTTATTCTCATTGTTTGGTCGCTTGACGTTTTTGGCTTAGAAGAAATCCGGGACCTCTAGGAAAGCTAGGTTTACCTTGTCTTCCTAATCAACGGACTTTGACAGTGCAAATTTCGGTTCCTACATGAAGTGGAAGAATGAAATTTTCATGACTAGTTGTTTTTTAGGTCCGACGTAGATAGTCTAAAAACGCTCATCCAATCATTTTTTATATATAGGAGATTGTTTTACTTCTTCTATTTCAAATGGATCTATGTTTTAGAGTTTCCACACCATTATGAAAACGATTTTATTTTTTTTATTACAAATACATGACTTTGTGATTAATTATTTTCTATAATTTTAAATAATCAAAATTTGATAAATACAATTAATTTTTCAAAGTTTACAATTTATTATTATCTCCTAGACATTATTTTCGAAGTGATTTGTCACATGTCATCTTTACAATCAACTCTACTGAAAAAAGATGACATGGTAGAATAGAATTGATGATATGTCTTATGATTAAATATGACATGTCGATTATAATTAATATTGATTTCTATTTTTGGAAAACTTTTACATATATGGTAATAATCCATATAGCATCATTAAAATACATATATTTAATATGATATTAAGTAATATAAATATTTTACAAAATTTGAAATATTATTTAATATGATATCAAGTAATATAATTATTAAATTTATATCAATTTTAACATAAATTTATACAATTTAATTTAATATTTTTAACTAAAGCAATAAATCAAAATTTATTGCTTAATATATATATATATATATATATATGTATATATTAATTTATTTATTCTTAAATAGAATTAAAATAAATCAAATTATTTTTTTATTTTAATTTTATATCTAAGTAAATCAATATTTATATTAAAATATTTGTATAAGATAATAAAATATCAAACATTAACTAAATTTTATTTTTAAATATAATTTAAATTAAAAAATGTATTATTGCACATGGTGTGCAAAAAAACCTAATTATTTAATAAAAATATTAAAAATATAAAAAATATATTTTATGAAATACTCTATTTTTCTAAAACATAAATCATTTTGAAATGTAGAGTATTTTCTATATTGGCGGTGAATTTTTTGTTGTTGAAATTTTTGTTATTTTAGAATGTTGGATAAAGAAGCAAGACTTTTTGCTTTACAGGTCTCCGGGAATAAAAGCCATCAGTTTCCAAGAAAATGCCTTCAGCTGTCTTACATGAAACATGTATAAATCACCTTTTCACTATTTTTCCTTTGTACAATAATGATTTTAAGAGTCTAGCATCTTTTCATGGAAATGCTCCGATAAAAAGACAAAGTTATTTAGTGCACATGCATGAAATCTTAAATTGATTCAAAGTCTTCAACAGGGCTGAAAAATAGATTGATTAAAGTCTTTATCCCACAACTAGATTGACACGATTTGTTTGAATTGTGCATTTTCATAAGGGATCATATTGAGTATAACTATATTCACTATCAAAAATAGTATGTGAATATTTATTATCAAAAATAGTATGTGAATATTTATTATCGAAAATAGTATTATCTCCGTTTCAATTTAGTTGTTGTTCTAGGTTTTCGCAAACATATTAACAAATATTTATTTTGTATATTGTTAAAATAAAAACATCATTACCTATAAACTTAACCACATTAAAAAATTAATAAATTTTGCATTGAAATCATAAAACGACATTTATTTTGAAACAAAATTTTACTCAACAATGATATCTAAATTGAAACGGATGTAGTAATATATAGGACCAATTTCATCTAAGCTATCTATTTAAAGCGAAAATCTTAAAATACTTCTAAGGCTGTGATTAAAGCTTTGATGAAGCATAAATCCTTGAACAACAAACTAATCCAAGTAAATCAATTTTTGTCTTGTCACTCAAAAACTGCAACAAGAACATCAATCGGTAGAGATAAACAACTGGAGAATAATTTAGAGATTATTCTGAAAGGGACTCCAAAAAAGCGACATACGAAACAGGATTGACAAGGTCATAACCCCGCCATCGTCTAATGAACCCCACTCCATACACCATAATCTCAAAAAGTCAACAAGAAAGTTATCTATGAATCCTATTTCGATGAGGAGAGGCCAGCAGATAAACCTCAGAGCAACACCGGCATAAGAATGAAGAGGTTTTAAGCACTCAACACCGGTCCCTTCAGACAAGAAAAACACTCATAATGACTTTGGCTTCAGAACATGGAAAGGCAAGGCACAACGTCAGTCATCTTCCTTCGGGAACTATAAAGAGTACAAAAGGCAAAAGCTCCAAAAATTCGGTGATGAAGGTGAAAGGAAGTTCCATCACGCAGAACCGCCATGCTAAGTTGCTGCGAGAATGATATCCAAAGAAGTCCCTGACGAAATCCTCCAATCGCCTTTTTGACTCATATTTGAGGATCTGGACGGGAAATCTCTGCGAGGAAAACTAACAAATGACAGATGAGAGAGATGGAGACAAGAGGAGGTGTGGGAACCGAAATTTGCAATGTCGATTTCAGTTAAATTAGGAATGCAGGGTAATCTTTAGTTTCCCAGAGGTTTTGGATATCTGCTAAACTACACGTCAGTCAGTCATAATACAAAGTAAATATCGAAATGCAAAGTACGAATTGAAAAGAGAGCAAATAGGTGTCTTATTCCGAAGTTGCGTATGAGCGTTTACAACAGGATAGGAGCCTCGGCTATGAGAACTGTCGGCGAGATCCCTAGTTCTAATAACCTAAGACTGCAAAGCCCTAGTTGAGTCGCAACTCGAATAACAAAAACGGAAAGTTGCCAAAATGCTCTAAGTGCTAAGCTATGTTTGCTCTGAGTGGAGATTTCTGTGTGTCCTCTGCATCATCACCCTTGAAGTACTTATATACTCCTCTAGAGGCGGTTTGTTCTTTCCTCTTTAACCCTTGGTCGAATTTACTGCTTCGCGAAAATATTCCTTTTTTCCCTCGATCTTCAAGAATATCTTCAAAAATTTAACATTTATCCTCCGATCTTGACATTTATCTTCCGAACTTAACATTTATCTCTTCCTGCAAAATAAAAGATAAATTTTCACAAAGTTTGGGCTTGACTTCGGATAAAATCGCGAGTGGGCATTTGGCCGAGTTTTAGACCTCATCGGGCTGTTTTTCGACTTAGGCGTTTCTCCAATTTTATCAAAGTAGCATTGCTAAAACGATGTCGTCCAAGAGTTAGGATCTTTCGTATGGGATGTATGATTCTAGGTGTTTAGTTAACCATTAACGTCTCATACAAATTACTCGATCCTTTCTCGAGAAAATGAGTTCTTTTGGTAAGGTTCCAATGTCAATCCTGATCGAGACGGAACAAAGATAATTGTGATCAAGTATCGAGAGAGGGAGTTAACGGGGACGAGGTGAAAATGGATTGATTGATCCTACTTACCGAACGAGCGAATCGGATTGCTCGTGTCACCCAAATCGCCATACGGGCTAGTTGGTTGGTATGTGCCGTCCAACTCGCCCGTATGGTGAGTTGGTCAGTCCGAGCCGTCCAACTCTCCCGTATGGCGAGTTGGTCAGCCCGTGTGGCTTGATTTGCCCATTCGACAAGCTGGACGTCTTGCTCGGCCATCTTCTCCGTTCGGGAGTTAGATGATCGAGTCTTCTAGTCGTTTCGTCGTATTGCCGTTCGGGGATATGTTTTCCTTTTTCGAGGCATTATCTCTTTCTTACAAAAAGAGTGTATTCTCCCAGTAGGTTTCAGACGTTGATTCCGTCGTAACCAATTTTGATCCCAACAGGAGGCAGTGCGGCAATCCAAAGATGCAAAGGGGGCGACTTTATGAAATTTTGGCGAACTCCGAGAAATGGACCTGACACATATCCAGCACAAGTCGAGAACCATATCTACCTCCAGATCGGCGTGTAAATAGGGTGAAAACCATCTACAACCTCTCCGACACTATGGAGAAACCGACACATCTAAAAACAGACTAAATCTGCCAGATCCGACCATCATCTAACAAAAACTTCACATATTTTGAAGCAAAAAAAAGAGGTAAGAAAACCGTTGAAAAACATAAGATGGGGCCAAAAAAGAAACCTAGAAGGAAGAAGTGGTGACCGATGACTGGAAAAGTGTCCGGTCATAAAAGATAAAATAACATTTGACAGCGAGAGAAAGTTGTTTTTCGAAAAAAAATTTGTTTTTTTAAAAGAAAAAAAATTGTTTAAAAAGAGAAAACAAGTTTCTCACTTCTATCTAAGAAAGTTTAGTCATATTCAGTATATATATATATATAAGAAAGTTTAGGGGAGAATTTTAAGTTTACCACTTTTGTTATACCACTTTTCATTTTTACCTTCATTAAAAAGATATTTTTAAAAATATCACTTTTTAAGAGGTTAATTTTTTTTAAATTAATTAGAATCCTAAATTTTACAATTCTAAACCCTACCCCCACCATACACCACCTCTTAACTTTAAACTCTAAGGTTTAGATTAACTAACCTAAGGGTTATAAGTGTGTTTTTTCCTCTTAAAAAAAACAAAGGTAAAAAAAATTAAGGTATTTTTGAAAAATGGTATAAGGAAAATGGTATTTTTGACAATTTTCCAAAGTATAGTCATATTCAGTATATATAAAATCATTTACAACTAATCAGTTACTTGACCTCTTGGACCAATTTGTCTACCGTTCACTTAGCTCGTGCTTATGAATGTTTGAACACTTGAGCATTTTAATTATTGGGATTTGTCAACTCTCGATCTTTATTCTTTCTTTCTTTTTTCGTCACTTACCTCGTCCTCGTCCATGTATATATATATATATATATATATATATATATATATATAGAAAGAGATACTGTAAAGTAATATAGAATTCTTTTTTTGGTTTAGTTCTTATTTGGTGTGGATATTTTGAATAGAGAAATATATAATTTTTAGATATTCATGACTGTTCATGACTGTTTTTATCATGTTATTTTAGTTATTTTGGTTCAATTCTTGGATATCGAGTAAAATGTTCACGACTGTTTTTATCATCTCAATAACATATAGAGAAATTTCAATTTTTAATATAGGAAAATTGCGAAAAATGACTTAAAATTTGATTTGAAATGCAAAAGTAAATCCAAACTTGAATCAAATGCAAAAGTACCCTAAAAGACTATTAAAATTACAACTAGTCTCTTGTGAACAAACAAACAAAATGATTTTTTTCTATTTCTAACCCATGCAAGTCTTCTGTCTAGACGACTTACAAGTAAGTCGTCTGTAAGTCGTCTAGACGACTTACTTGTAAGTCATCTAGTATAGTACTTCTTCAAAATAATTTAAAAAAATTGTAAAAAATATTTTGATAAGTGAAAAATTGAAATCATGTAATTAACGTATATTTTAAGAGATATAAATAAGATATAACCAAAGTTAATTATTTTCAACATAGATGAGTGAAAATAGTAAGTCATGATACACTACAAAAAAACACGAGTTTTACTAGGCCGGTATTGCCTCGTAATTTCCTAGTAAAGGACACTTTACTAGGAATTTACGAGGAAACGCGTTTCGTAGTGACACGTTCATCGTAAAGCTTATTTCCTCGTAAAGTCCTAGTACATTTACGAGGAAAAGTTTTCCTCGTAAGGTCGTCGACAACTTTTCCTCGTAAAGTCCTCGTACAATTCCTCGTAATTTCGTAGTAATATTTTCCTCGTAAAGGTGTCGTAAACTTTTACTAGGAAATTACTACGAATATTTACGAGGAATCTACTTCGAAACTTTACGAGGAAATTACTATGATAGTTTACGAGTACCTTACTTCGAAACATTTACTAGGATTTTACCTCGAAATGTTTTTTCTCTACAAAAAATAATAATTTAAATAAATATAAATAATATTTTTTTGAAAATTTAAAAATCTAAATTATAAACTAAAAACGAAATAACAAAATATTTTATATATAACTAAATATTTAAGTTTTAAATTCATAATATACAATTAAAAAAACTACGGATGCTGCTCGTGAAATTGATGAACGAAGTCGTCATCCCGAAACTCCCCCTCGTTCATGTTGCTCGTCGACGGTTGTGACTGTGGCGGTGGATGATGTTGGGTTGGAAGCGCTATGGATTCCCGTCTGACACGCAACATCTCCGCCACTACCGGGTTCCCGACCGCCAAAGCGTCTACGATTTCGGAGACAGAACTCACATAAGAGAGCAGCTGAACATTCGCATCGTTTTGTTCCTGAGCATAAGACGATGTCGCTGCAAGGACATCGTTAACGGAACCAATCCCGACGATACGTCCCTTTTTCCTAGGAGCGACCTTTAAATAAAAACATTGATTAATAACGTTAAAAATGAATTAAATAAATAATAAAAATTAATTAATAGAAAAACAAATTAATTATTTACCTCCTCGTAAATCTTATCCACTTCAGAAGTGGATAATGTGACGGGAGTCCGGCGGTGGTCAATCCGAGCAGCAACCTCGTTGTAGATCCGCTCGGATCTAGGATCTACAAAATTCCCTGCCTTGTTCCGGTGGGTCCTCTCGTAAAGCTCTTTCAGAGATGGAAGAGCTCCTGTCTCTTTAGCCTACAAAAAATAATTTAAAAACTTATTTATTAATTAGAAAAATATAAATATATTAAAAATATTAATTAGTTATTAAATTATTAATTTAATTACCATGTCTAGACGGATTCCCGCGTGAGGTTTTCGCCCCCCGGTGTGAAGCATCTTGGTGTTGCCATACTCGTCTTTTGTCATGCGGTTCTCAGAGTTTGTGTGGGAGGTTCTGACCGAGTCCGGCAACCCCCAATATCTGATGAGGCCATCCCACACAAACGATGTGAGGCAATCGAGTTTCCCCGCCTCATAACCATCGACCTGGAAAAAAAAAATTTTAAATCATTTGAAATCATGATATAAACTGAATTAAATTTAAAAATTTACCAGAAAACTGCTCTTCCAGTTGTAGACTATGTCGAACAACCGCGACTTTGCCTTCGCCTCAAACTCCTTCTTCACCCGATCGTGAATCCCTACGGACCAACGATATTTTTGCTGAAACAAAAAAAATTAAATTAATTATTAGTTCAATAATATTAAAATTTATAAATAATTAATAAAAATAAATGACTTACGGCGAACGTTTTGAACTAGGTCTTTTTGGTGTGGCTGGCCGTCATTTTCCAGTTTGGAGCTGGATCGGGAAAGTATCCCGTGATAGAATCGGTGATGCTCTGAGCGACACATCCGTCAACATTAAACCTGAAAAAAAAAATATTAATTAATTTGTTATTTTTTGTTAATTAAGAAATAAATTAAAATACATTTTTTTAAAAAAATGAAACATACCAGAATATATTGTGGCCGTCCCGTCGGAAAGGATCTAACTCAGGTAGCCCTTCCCTGCCTGGAGCTGTCATAATGTCCTCGACCGTGTACACCGCAAATGGAGCGGTTGGCGGCACCTCCAAATCGGGATGAACCCCGCCGGCCGGTGGAGGAGGAGGAGGAGGTGGGAACTGAGTCTCGGGAACACTTCCCGCATCCGGAATCGTAGAACCGGGAGCGGAAGAAGATGATCCGCCAACCTCACGACCGAAAAGATCTCCGTAATGAATACTACTGCCTTGATGAGACGACCTCTGAGCCCTAGCAACCTTGTCCTGTCTAGGCATCTAAATTTTTTTTAAAAAAAATAAACATTAATTATCGTATCATTTTAAAAAACAATTAAAAAAGTACTCCACATAATCTAAATTCCTTAAACTAACCACCTAATCTAAATTCCTTAAACTAATCACCTAATCTAAATTCCCTAAACTATCCACCTAATCTAAATCCCTCCAGCAGTCTCCTCAGATTGGTACAGTTTTTTCAATCTATCTGTGACTGGTAGGTACCACATCCTTTGGTACGATACCCTATTGCGCCCTCGACCTTGCGGTTTGAATCGTGGCTTCTTACAAAATCGACATTCTTCTAACTTCTCATCATCTCCCCAGTAAATCATGCAGTTGTCGATGCAAACGTCTATCATCTCCGAGGGCAACCCAAGACTATATACCAATTTCTGAATCTCATAATAAGATTCAGCAGACACATTGTCTTATGGCAAATACTCTTTAAACAAGTCTGTCCATGCATCCATACAATTTTCAGGTAGATTGTGATCGGTTTTAATACTCATCATTCTAGCAGCCAACGACAATTTTGACAGACCTTCTCTACAACCACTGTAAATTGGCTCATTCGCAGCTTCTAACATTTCATAAAACTTTTTTGCATCTAAGTTAGGTTCTTCAACTTCATCATCATCATGAGTTACAAATGCATCACCTACCATATCATGAACCCTATCACAATCTACCATTTGTTCCTCCTGGTGATGATAGCTATTTTCATTAAGCAAATGATTAACCGGTTCAACCTCAAAATTGTTATTACTACTGCTAGCTTCATTCATACAACTAGCATCTTCTCCATGTTGATACCAAATATAATAATATTGCATGAAACCTCTATTTATTAAATGTTTCCAAACATTTTCACGAGGGCCTAATTTTGTATTGCAGTATTTTCGACAAGGACAGAACATCTTACCACTTTCCTGCATGAGTGGTGTAGTATCTGCTTGATGCACAATCCTTCGAGAAATTTTTTCGTCACTCTCCCGTTATTATCTCTATGTGAATACATCCACATCCGTAACTCGAAAATATTTCCCGGACCGGACATTTTTTTTTCTTTGATCAAGCTTATAGCTGATTTTTTTGGTGTATTTGAAATGAATCACAAATGGTGGTATTTATAGAGATTTTTGAATCTGAATATTTACTAGGAAATTGGGAAGAAAAGTAGGTATAAAACACGTTTTAGATTAAAAATTGGTATTTTCTAGCCATTTCCTCGCTAAATTGAAGTAAAAGACGTTTTCCTCTTAATTTCGTAGTAAAAGTTTACTAGGCGTTTACGAGGAAAGTTTTTTACTACGACATTACAAAGAAATGTCTTTTTCCACGTAATTTCCTCGTAATTGTACTACGGCTTTACGACGAAAATCCTTTCTCGTAGGCTTACGAGTACTTTACGAGGAAAATAGTTTTCCTCGTAAATTCGAAGTAAACTAGTAGTAAATTTACGAGGAAAGATTTTCCTAGTAAAATTTCGTAGCAAAAGCGGAGTTTTCTTGTAGTGATATTCTTTGGTTTAGGTTTTGCCAACATATGTTGTAGTATTGTATGTGTTCTTAGGGTTAGATTTTGGAAAGCATAAATGTTTTTTTGAAAAAAATTAAAATTGACCTAAGTGTGTTTATTTATGTGTATAGTAAACACTATTTAAGTATATTTGATTTTATAACGTGGTTAATTAGTTAATTTAGTCAATAGTTTAGGGGTTAAATTTAGGGTCTGGGCCGACTTACTAGTAAGTCATCTGGTGAATATATTTACGGTAAACGACTTACTAGTAAGTCGTCCGATGCACGTTCAAACCGGACCGAACCTTTAATTTTACCATTTTACCAATTTACTTTTAAACTTAACCGAATTATTTACCAGGCATATATAAGATATATTTTTTTTTACTTTTTCGCAAAATTCAGAAACTTTAACACCGTTTCTCTCAAAGAGGCGATTTCGAAGGCGATTTCCGTCGATTCTCTCTAATCCATCATTCTCACCATCGTTCTCACCGCCGTTATCACAGTCGTTCTCACCACCGTTCTCACTGCCGTTTCCTTTATTTCAGATCTGAGAGGAAACCCTAGCGTCGTTTGTCTGTAAACCCTAGCGGCGTTTCTGTCAGAGGTGTGTCTGTAAACCCTAGCGAGGTAAGTTAAAACATTGTCTCTTAAGTCCACCGTTCTCACCGCGTTTCTTTTTGGTTTTTTATTTTGGTAGATTTATAACCGCTGTGTCGAATGCGATTATGTCTTCTCCGAATCTTCAGGTCTGCTTTTAAAATATTCTACTGGAAGTCTTGGAAGACTTATAATTAAGTCGTCTATAAAGTCTTCCACACGACTTAATAATAAGTCTTTCAGCTGGAAGACTTTCCAGATGACTTAATTATAAGTCTTTCAGCTGGAAGACTTTCGAGACAACTTAATTATAAGTCGTCTGGAAAGTCTTTCATACTTATAATTAAAATGTTATATTGGATGGTTGTGTGTTTGAGATGGTTGTCTTTCATTGTTTTGTAGACAAAAAAATGGATATTCCAAAACTCCCTCGTAGGTTACATACATTAAGGGAAGAGCCCCCCCCCCCCCCCCGGCAATGAGAGCTATTTCGTATCATACGGATTGTTAGAAGTTGCATACTGCTTTAAAGAAAGCTCTTCATGGTGACGAATATGAAGAGCTAAAGGAGTCAAAGTTGGGAGTTTTCATCAAGTTTAAAGAGTTGGGATTTGCTTGGGCTTCAAGTCTGGTTCACTATATGCTCGGTTTCTAACTGAACATAAAGAAGAAGTATGAGCTGTGGAGTCTCGTTGGTCCAGAACCTGTGAGGTTTTCACTGTTAGAGTTTGAAAACCTCACTGGTCTAAACTGCGAGTACATTGAGGACCTTGAGAGACCAAAGGGTGTTGTTACAAAGGAGATGGCTTCTTTCTGGGGGATGTTGGGTGTTCATGTCGAAGTTGGGCCATCTACTGAGCAGATAATAGCAGCACTTAAGAGATGCAAAGGGTGTTCTCGGGAGGATTGCAAGCGGCTCGGGTACCTTGCCATCTTCACTGGATACATTGAAGGCAGAAAGTATTCAACCGCCACAAGGGTTAGTCTGGTAAGTATTCTACGTAGAAGACTTACCAGACGACTTATGGTAAGTAGTTTGATATTATTTTATCTTCTGACTTGTATTATTTTATATGCAGCATATGGATGCTTGGATTAATGTTTTGAGGAAGACGTACGAGAAGACGCCATAGTATTTCAGGAGCAAGAGAATGTGCTTCCTTGATCATCTCTTTGCTCAACAATGGAGATTCAACTACAAGGATTTTAAGGACTCGGAGCCCGATGCCTACGTTTTAGGAAGAAAACTCCCTGGTGGGGCGTGGAATTATTATTCAGGAGCTTTACCATCATTTTTTCCGGATGGACAAGATGTGGGGGACGAATATTGATGATTTCTATGCGCCAGTGAACCACAACGACACTCATTGGATTGCTATGTGGATATCGATCCCTAAGAGGCACATAGTCATCTAGGACAGCATTCGTGCATGTATCTCCCCAAAATAACTCGATGTGCTAATGGAGCATTTTCTCCACATGATCCATTATCTGCTTTTTGAGTGTGCTTCCATTGAACAACGTGAGAAGTTATCACTGGAGCCATTCACATATGAGAGACCGCCCAATATCCCTCAGGCCCGAGGTGGTGATTGTGGCATGTACGCTCTAAGGTACATTGAATGTCATGCTCTTGGGATTCCATTTAACCAAAAAAACTTTGCTAAGCCCAACGGGAAATCTATGAGGGATAAGATAGCGGTGGATATATTTAAAGAACTTCCTAGCCAGCAAGAGAAAGAAAATCGGGACCTTGATGAAAACCTTGGAACATATGATATATGATAGATTAGGATTTGTATTTGTAATGTATGATAGATTAGAATTTGTATTTGTAACATGATGTGTGTACTTGAACTTGATTTGTATTTTTTATTTATGATAGATTAGGATTTGTTGTCATCTGGAAAGTCTTCTGAAATATTGGACGACTTAACAGAAGTCGTCTGAAAGTTAAGTCGTCTGAAATGTTGGACGACTTAACAGAATATTGGACGACTTAACAGAAGTCGTCTGAAAGTTAAGTCGTCTGAAATGTTGGATGACTTAACAAAAGTCGTCTGAAAGTTAAGTCGTCTGAAATGTTGGACGACTTAACAGAATATTGGACGACTTAACAGAAGTCGTCTGAAAGTTAAGTCGTCTAAAATGTTGGATGACTTAACAGAATATTGGACGACTTAACAGAAGTCGTCTTTAATACTAGTAGTGCAATTTGACAAAGAAGTTGACACAAATTCTTAGTACATAGACTAAACACAAATTCTTTATACAAATTTTAAACACAAATTCTTAATACAAATTCTAAACACAAATTCTTAATACAAATTCTAAACACAAATTCTTAATACATAGACAAACATTAAGGTCTTCTGGACGACTTACTTGAAGACTGGAAAACTAAAAACTAGACGACTAACTTTAAGGTCTCTGAACGACATACTTGAAGGTCTTTTGGAGGAATAAACTCTGGACGACTTACTTAAAGGTCTTCTGGAAGACCTTCAAGTTAGTAGTCTAATGTTTCCTTACATTGTGGTTTCGTATGACCAGTTTCCTTGCACTTTGAGAATATATATATACCATGTGTTGTTTTTCGGGGTTTGCGTCTTCTCATCCTGGATAGCTCCAACCAAGATTGTCATCTTGATTTCTTCTGTCTTCACGGACCACGTTTTACCTCCGGAGAAAAGCATGTGCATTCCTCAACTTGTTGTCCAACACAAGGATATATATTCTCCGAGTATCCTGCAAACAAATAATCATTTGAGTACACTGGACATACAAGTATGGAGATATGCAAACCAACATGTATTCCAGCAGCTATAACATGAGAGCAAGGTATTTTTTTCCACTGTATAAACACCACAATCACACTTTCCATGTTCCAAATCAACCACACAGTCTATTTTACCGCCTTTCACAAAGAATCGCCATCCATCAATTGGTTGGACCCACATCGTATTCCGCTATCTATGATCGAACAGTAAGCAAGTATTCAACACCCCGACTATGGTGTCTTGGGAGACTTAAAGCATCTTCTCTCTTTTTCCAAAACCACTTTCCTAGCTTCTCCCTTATGTACTCCAATAGGAACTGAACCAGAAATCCTCTAGCTTGCTTCAGTGCGAAATTAATAGATTCTGTGATGTTGTTTGTTTTTATGTTGTACATGTCCCCCTAACAGTAAACCCTTGACCATAGGCTGACATCGGATTCTCCAAATACGTTGCAAGGTCCGGGTTCGCACTCCATATCTCAGCCATGTACCGGTCAAAATCTGAAACCGTATGGGCATAAGCACCACCTTTCACCAAGTACAAGAGATGTTTCTCTTTATAATTTTTGACAATGTTATCTTGAAGGTGATAATAACATATTCCTCGGGTTGCCCAGGGAAACACCTTATCACACACACTTTTAATGGCCGCATGCCGGTCGGAGACAATCACCAGAGGCTGCTCATCAGATACACAACTAGCCAATTTTGTGAAAAACCATTCCCAGGAAGGTTCATCTTCAGCTTCTACGATCTCAAAAGCCAATAGAAATATCTGAAAATTTCCATTTTGTGCGGCTGCAACTAACATAGTACCTTCATACTTCCCACTTAGGTGAGTCTCATCCACCACAATGACCCTTCTCTGATACTTAAATGTATTGATAAAATCAAGTTCTATAGTCGTGATAGAACCGAGATTTGCTAAGGAGATTTACTCGAGATATGATGGCAGACGCTAATACCCATATGTGCATATAACAGTGCTCTGTATGAAGTGGTGTAATCAAGCATCATGCCAAACATGTTCTTCATTGCATCAGTGATATGCTGCGGATTTAACCCATCAATGATTCCAATACGATCAATGAAAAGCCTACCAACATACTTCGGAGTACAGTGTCTCCGCTGAGCGATTCGGTCTCCCACTGAGCATGTATGTGTTTCCACATACTTTGTTACCCAAAACGTGTTTGTTCCATGTTTCACACTCGCTCTAATCTTCCATCCACAACCACTAACCCGACATGTTGCCACAAGGAGAGTTTTCGTTGACTTGTATATTCTGAAGGAGAACTTACGCCTAACTGTTGTCAACCGCAGCTCTGAAAGCAGTGCATCCTTGCTAACAAAACTTTGGTTGACGTAGATACTGTTACCATTCGATCTTTCTCCTTCAATAGCATATGTCTTTTTGAAATCTTTAAAACACATATCATCATCATCTTCCAAATCCTCATCTTTAACATTTCCATAAACCTTGTAATCCTCACCATTCTAGTCCGCTTCAGCAACAATGGAGATATCAGCTTCCTTCTCCCCATCATGATTTTCATCTTCAACCAAATCATCATCATCATCATCATCTTCTTCAAAACATTCATCAGCTTCATCATCTTCTTCCTTTTCCTCTAAAACCGTTTCCACCTTGCTATGGCTTGATACACAAAGCCGTACTCCATGCGTCCTGGTTATCTCGAGCAAGTTTTGAACTTGTCTATCACTTGTAACATGAATAGGAGGGGTGTCTGGAGCATGCATCATTTCAGCTGGTAATGAGTAGGTTATCTACACAAATTATGTGCTCATGTCCAGGTTATAATCTTCTTGAACCATTGCAACAAGTTCAGCATGTGTTGAACCTTCACTCAACAAAAATAGTCTCGCTCCTTTGAAATTATCAACCACAAAATCCCAATAGCAATCTTTCAAAAACCATTCTCCATACACTGCTTGTAACTTACGCAACATCTGCAAAAATTCAAAATAAAACACATTAGTAAACATAGAAAAATGAAAGTTTACTAAACATTGACGCAGACGACTGACGGTTAAGTCGTCTGGAAGACATAGACGACTTACGGGTTAGTTTTGTATTTGACCGAGTTGTGTCAGACATTTGACTTTTCCTGGGCGACATTTGACGGGTAAGTCGTCTTTGGGAAATCAATATTTTCAATATTTTGTTAAAGCTAGATGACTTATTTGTACGTCGTCTCATGTTATTTTGCAATTCGAAAATAAAACTAAATATATTTAATTTTTCCCAGACGACTTAGTTGAAAATCGTCTAGGTAGAGGACTTACTTGAAAGTCGTCTGAGATACGCAAGGTTTGACCAGAATCTTTGAAAAAAATTTGGACGACTTTGCTTATCCTGGACGACTTACTTGAAGGTCTTCTGACTGGACGACTTTCGAATAAGTCATCTAGGAAAAGTTAAATATTTAAGTTTTATTTTCCAATTGAAAAAGTAACCTGAGAAGACTTACAGGTAAGTCGTCTAGCTTTAATAAAATATTGAAATTTTTGTTTTCCGTAAGTCGTCTAGAAAAAGTCAAATATCTGACACAATTCGGTGAAATGCAAAACTAACATGTTTATCCTAGACAACTTACAAGTAAGTCGTGTAGGGTATTCTCTAAATTTTTTTTTAACAAACAAAGCTGAAAGAATTACAGTAAGTCGTCCGTTTGCTTAGAAGACTTACCCGTAAGTCTTCTACAGCCAGACGACTTACGGGTAAATCTTCGACGCGAACAAATCTGGAAAAAAAATCAATTTCATACCTTTAACTAGTGAGATGACTTCCTTAGCACACATAGTCTTCTCCAACCACCCAGAACCTCAAACGAAAGTAACCCACCAAGAATAGTATGCTTGAATGGCTCTACCAAACCTAAAAAAATGAATCAAAAGCTTGAGTTTTTTGTATGAATATGGAGACAAAGTGAAATAGATGTTGTTTTTAGTTCATAACAATTGGAAAAGAGATAGTGTCAATCAATTTTAGGTGCATTAAGAGTTTCAAATTAGTTATTCATGGTGGTTGGGGTATTGATGACAATGGCAATCTTGTAAATACTTGAAGATGATGAGGCTGAGAGAGTAAAAGAGTCATTTTTAGAAGAAAAAAACAAAAAATTTAATGGCATTTTTGTAAATAATGTGAACATGTAGGGTGAATAGGACAAAAGAAAAAATAAAAACAAAAATTAGTTTTGTTTTTGACATTGAGTTTTGAGTCAAATTTGCAAATAACCCTTCTAATATTCACTATATGTGCAGATATTATACATGTTAACTATACATTTTTTTTCTTAATGTATCTTGACTTTGTATCCAACAAGTCTTCTACGAGTCAACAGTCTAAGAGAGAGACATGATAAAACCATATCTATCTCTAGAGTTTCTTTTTGGAATTTCTACGAAAGAGTCTTGTGTGGAGCTATTTTAAATACAAACAAAAAAATGTATTAATCATATTTTTAAGGTTAATAAGTTCATAGCTAATATATATACTGAGGTAACCAAACAACTTTACCCAACAATATGATAAAGAAATTAGAAAAATACATCTGTTTAAAAATGCGTATTGTTAATATGGAAATATCAATATTCATAGATAAAGAAACTTTAAGAATCAGGTTTTTAGGTGAATAAAACTATGAGTTTAACATCATTTTTAGTAAATAAAATTTAAAGCAAGGTCCAGAAAAATATTTTTTTTATTTAATGATTTATTGAAATACAAAGAATAAATAAGCTTAGAATCACACTCCGAATTAAGAAACAACAAACGTAAAAAAAAAAATTGTTTCGAGTTTGGAAGAAGTGTGAGGTGTTTACCAAAGGCTCTTCTTTCTTTCTTTTATTGTCCAAGCTTATGTTTCTAAACCTCATTAATCTTTGATAATTACACATTTTTATCGTACTAAATATATTTTGCTTCGCTTAGCTTTTGAGCTTCAGGACGAATGGCCTTCCATTTTAATAATCTTGTGGTTGACTCCTTCCTTCAGGTTAGTTCGCGGTCTCACGTGACGTCGTTGATTAAACTCTCTTCGTGAATAGGTTTTGAAACACCGCCATATTATTTACAATTCCCTTCACACACAAGAAACATTTATAAAGAAAAAATGCAAATCTACCATTTGAAAAGTCTTACAAAAAAATATCTTAACTTTATAGAAAAGGCATAAATCAAGCTACCAAGTTCTTAAAACGAAATGGCTTAAAGTAGAACTGAGAAGCTCACAAAAAAACCCTATACCATGAACCACACCGAGAAACAACTCTTAAACTTCTTGGAACTCACCTGAAAAGATAGTGTATTTCAACAAACACTTGGTGAGGCAAACTTTAGGAGCCTCGACAACATACACCGACAATAAACACACGTCATAATAAGTATCTAACTAATCCAGTATAACAAATGAAACCAACAAGACTAAGGGAAAATCCTAGGCCAGTGCGCCCACCCACGGTAAGTCAACGCGATCCACACCCACATGTGGTTATAACTGGCTCCAATGTTTGTTCTTAAATCTCGTTTAGGCTCGTCAATTTCCCCCTCTGGTGATGAACCATGATCACCACTGCCCATCATGGCCCAACAAAGACTAGTTGAACATAAAGGACATGTCTCCTTACTTGTATTGGCACACATGCCTCACAACTTCAACTTATCTCTTAACTACGTATGCGATTTCCCATTAAACAATACAAACACTAGCAAACAAGCCTCAAACATCACACAACCGTATTGTTTTTAGCAACCTGTAGATGTATCTAGGTGTTCACAAAATAACAAATTTTATAAATATATAGATATGTATATATATATACATATTATATACGATATAGTTTTAACAACAAACAAATGTGTGTGTAGTTATGATAACATGCAAGTATGACTGATTCACTTAAATACTTCAATATGACACAAGAATGAAAGTAGGAGGAAAAAATCACCCCACAGTCCTCACTTTAGTCTTAGATCTATGAAACGAAGGAGAAGTATCATTGCAGTTTAAGCGAATCCACGAACCAGATTTATAAAGAGAAGAGATGGTTTCCCACCAATACCTTAGATGAGAGAGCTAGGAGACGCAATAAGACAGCTGACGTATCCTTATCCTCACTATACTAGTAACTGGAATGCATAGTAGAGCCTGTAACTGAAAAGGGTTATTCTATTGAAGACCGTTACATATAAATTGATATTACTAGAGGCTTAGCTAGTTTTCTCATTTTTTGGTTAATTTCATTTTAATGAATAAAAATATCAAATGTTGCAAAATGAACAAAATAAGACATATCTAATGTACCATACCTCCAAACACAGAATCGTTATTGATGTCAAGAAAAAAAAAGATTTCGTATTTTATTACTGTATTTAGCTTCTGTCTAGATTTAAATATCCTTTAGAATGGAGAATTAATAATTTGAATGTTCATATATATAAATTAATCATCCAAACCTATAAATAATCTAGACCAAATGTTCGTCTATGTTCTTAGGACAGCACTAGTATGCCTTACTGAACTAAAAATTTCAAGGTAGATTATTTTTTTCTTTGAAATCAAAAAAAATAATCTAAGATAAAAATACTAAATTATATATCCTAAAACATTCAAATTCTAAAGAAGCTAAACCCCCAATTCAAAATCCTAAACCCTAATCCAAAAGTTTCTGAGCCCTAAAAACTCTTTTTAGTTAAAAATAAACCCTAAAGTCAAAACTCTAAATTTAGAAAATGATAAATTTAATAATTTTGAAATACCATTTTAAAAACTATTCGTTTGATCATTTCTAATTTTTATATGAATGAAACTTTCCAAAATCAGGATAACAAAGATTGAGGAATGATATAAGAAATTAACATTTTATAATCAAATATTGAAGGGGAAACTTATAAGAAGGAGCCCTTGACTAATTCAATGATAAGGTATGTGGTTTGTGTAAACCACTCACCTGCCTCTTACGCAGAAATGTCTGAAACAGCACCAAAATATGGGCCCTCTCAATTCCCAAACAAAATATAAAAAGACAAATAGTAATAAACAATAAAAACTAAAGTCCAAGCGCGTAAAAAAAAAATTCCTATTTCACTCAGAAAAACCAATCTCTACTTCAAAATATCTTGCAACTATTTAAACTCATCAAGAGCCTATGGTTTAGAAAGCAAATGTTCTGCAAACACAGAGAAAAAAAAATGGAGCAAGAGATTCCCGTAGGGTATCGTTTTTATCCGACGGAAGTTGAGCTGATTTCGTTCTACTTAAGATACCAGCTCCACGGAGGAAATGCCATAATTCACAGTCTCATACCCGTCTTCGATGTGTTTAGCGTTGAGCCTACTCAGCTTCCATGTACGTATATGCAATCATCAGTAGCTATATGTATGATGTCGTTAATTTCTGATCAATAATTTTAACTTATATGTGGCCAGAAGAGGATTATCTCATTGAAAAGTTCTACGTACGTTTGCGTTTCTTACGATCATATTGAGATTGTATGCATGAGACCTAGGTTTCGATTGCTTGTTTGCGTTTATGTTCGTTTTACCTGTCTAAACAGTTAATGTAAATATCGTTTACAAGAAAATCAAATTTCTAAAATGCATCGTTTTTATTTTCTATGAAGTATTTTTGAAGTGTAAACCCCAAACTTAAATTAAGTGTTCTCTTTCATAATTGTTTGTTGCTTGTGTTTAGTTTCTTTAATAAGATGCTAAGAGATTGAGCTTTTTTTTATAGAAAAAAATACACACCAAACGTACATGTAAAAAGAACAAGAAAAAAAGAAATCTGGGTTACATTGATTTTGATTTTGCAAAAGAACCCACTACAGTTATTTTAAAAAACAACATTAATTGTATCAAAGGACCTTAAATTTGACATTTGCCTTTGTGTTCAGGAAAAAAAATAGGTTTTAGAAAATGTTAAAACAAATCGGAAACTGAAAATCACATAAATTGAGGCCTTACGGCGCAGAGGTGTGTTTTATGTGGATGGGTATTTATTTGCAGCTCTTGCGGGAGAGAGGTGTCGAGGAGACGCAGAACAATGGCTATTCTTCGTGCCAAGACAAGAGCGGGAAGCTAGAGGAGGAAGACCGAGCAGGACCACTGGTTTAGGTTACTGGAAAGCAACTGGTTCACCAGGGCCTGTGTTCTCGCCTGATAGTCGTGAAATCGGAGTTAAGAAGACAATGGTTTTCTACATCGGAAAAGCACCTACAGGGAGAAAGACCAAATGGAAAATGAATGAATATAAAGCAATTGACGAAACAGCCAATGTATCTACCATCCCTAAGGTGCCTAACTACACTTTATAACATGAACACTTTCATCAAATACCATTTGTTTTAAACCACTATTTAAAAAATATATTCTATATGATTCTTGAACAACTTCCTTTTTCAAGTACCATTTTTTTTATAAGTGGGATTACAATGTTATAAATTAATCATAATATATTATGTATTATAAAATAAGCTTTACGAGAAAATTTACAGCAGATAAAAGATTAAACGAACTACCCTTTGGTTATGTCCAAAACTATTTTTAGAAAGGTTTTTTTATATAGTTTCATATATACATAACCACTCTTAACTTGTTATACTGTTCTCAAAAACGATACACTTAAGTGTGCGGTAGATTTTTACAAAATATACATGTTTTGCTGTATTTGAAACTACAACGAGTCAAAAACATATATACATGAAATGATAAAAACCAAAACTCACGCGTATAGTCTTTTTCTAATAATTATTAATATATATGGCCCTTTCTCGAAAAAAATATTATTTATATTATATTCATATAATTTCTAGTATAACGATATATAACCTTTGCAAAAGAAATTTCGGTTCTAATGAAAAAAAGAATGTCGATTTTCCTGATCAAAAAGGGTATTAACATGATATTTTTGTTTTTATTAATATAGTGGAGGAACGAATTCAGTGTCTGTCGAATCTACATAAAATCCGGAAGCTCGAGAGCTTTTGACAGACGCCCCACGGAAGGTTATGCCATCGAGAGAACGCTTCCTCGATTTGGAATTGAGACATCATCTCGTGCTACTGTTTCACAAAGAAACTCTGAGATGGTTGATGGGCTACCACAACTCCGAGAGAGAAAGCTTCCTAAGAATGGTGTTGAGACATCATCATGTGCCACAATGACACCCTCACAGGAAACATCAAATTCAGGAGGAGGGGACCAAGTTCAGTTGCCCGTGAATGCTACTACTATACAAAGCATTCCAGAGATGGTTGATGGGCTTTCACAACTCCGAGAGAGAAAGCTTCTTTACAATGGAGCTAAGTCACCATCATGTGCCACGGCATCAACCTCACCGGAAACTTCATATTCAGGAGGAGAAAACCAAGTTCAGTTGTCCGTGAATGCTTCTACTACACAAACCATTTCAGAGATGGTTGATGGGCTATCACAACCTTTTTGGGAGTGGGAACAACTAAATTGGTCTTAAACCTGTTAAATTGCATCTTATACCTACTCTACGTCCTCTATTTTTAGTTGATAACTATAGGGAACTTAATTTTATTAAATATTTTTAAAAAATGTTTTTATTTTGAAATGTTTGATTATATATTACATGTTAATCATTATTTGTATGATGTATTTTTTTACCATTTTTCTTTAGAAGTTGTTTGATATTATGATATTGAGTTTCAATTTCTTTGTTGCAGTTAACTGAATTTCAGATTTTTGAGAACATTTGAATGGGGATATTTTTATTTTGACAATGTATATCTTTTGATATTAAGAGTTTTCATGAGCCAAACAATAATTTTAAATAATATTAAACAAATCAAAAGAAATAAAATATCAAAAATGCGTTTTGATTTTATTTTTTTTCAAATCGATGAAGTTAAAATATAAAAATAATAATTTCACATTATAAACTAGAATTTTAAAACCAAATCACTTTATAAATAATACTAGATTATGACCCGCGCGGTTGCGCGGATAATTTATATTTATATTTATAATTTATAATTTATGTTCTTAAATTAAAATTATATAAGGAGTTATGTTAAATAACAGGAGTCTTGTTAAACGTACAAATTAAATTGGGACGTAAAATAAGTTATGAAATGAAATATTAATTAATTAAGTTAAGCATAAATATAAGAGTTATATTGTTTGTAATTATCAAATTAAATCAAAGGAAAAATCTTTAGAGAGATTTTATTTTAATATTATAAATAAATAACATATATTTTAGTTACAACATATTCAATAGGTCCAAATTAAAATAATGTCACGGTAAAATTCAAATAGAACTCTGTTTTAATATAATAGATTTTAGGGATGCTTGTTTTATTTTAAACCATCTAGTTTCATTTGTTTTCTTAGTGTCTTCTTCATATTGTTTTATATTGCATCTCTCCTTTCGACTGTGCAAATACCTTTTTTTTATATTTTCATATCAGTATTATATTTATACTTCAATATTTTTTGGAATTTATGACGTAAATATTTTATAATTTTACACATATATTTGGATTCAATAACCATAAATCTATTATTTATATTGAGAGAAATTGTAATAATTTTGTTCTTATGTTTACTATTTTATTTTGTTATATCTAGTTATTTTTGTTTTCGTACTTTTTGAATTTTTTTTATTATTGTTAGTGTTATTTTATAGTGTTTCATCATGTTAATTTCCATTAAGTTGGGCTTAGTGATTAAAAATTGTCAAATTTAATTAATTAATTATTTTTGCTAATTTTGGTTTGATAAAACGTGAATATAATAATTTTCATAGTTTTAGTTCTTAAGAATTTCCCCTTTTATTTATTTTGGATTATACTAGATATTTGTTAAATTTTTATTGTTTTATATTGTTATGTTTTTGTTTTCTAACTTTTTTAAAAAAAACATCTTTGTTATAATTATTTACTGTTTCCTTGTTTGTTATAGTTCTTTATCATTTTATCTTTTTAGTTTGAGTTTGGTAACAAAAACAAATTCATTAAAAAAATTATTTTACTTTATTCGTATGGATCTGTGAAACCTAAAAACAATATTGTAAACTGATTTTGCTAAGGAATCCTATGAAAAAATGGTAGTGGCTGAGAAATTTCCATGATTGACTATGAGATGAGAGCTCCGTGATAAGAATGGTGAGGTACCACTTAGTATGATAAACTTAGGTCATGATTGTTTGCATACTTTTAAGTTTAGGAGAATTTTAATTTTACAACAAATTTAATAGTACTATCATTTCAAAAAGTTTATAAACCCCTTCCCGTCACATAAATATTAAACTATAAACAATATTCATTAATCCTAAATCCAAATGTTAAGATATATTTGATTGAATTTACTTTTGAAAGTGAAACTCAACTTATTGTATTTCATACAATTTTTCTTAAATATTTTGGTTTTTCAGTTTTGGCTTTTGATTTTTGAATTTTGTATTTCAATTTTAAATGTTTAGTTTTTGATATTGCAATAGAATTTAGTTTTTCCAAAAAAAAAACTTGACTAGTGATTTTAGAGGGGAGTCTTATTTCTGTTAATTTTTAACATTTTTTCTGTTTATCTCTAATTAATATATTATTTTGTTAGATTTTGTTAATTAATGAACTAAAAATAAAGGTAAATAGAAATTTTAATTAATACTAGGACTTTTCCTGGACCACATATGGACTACTTTTACAAACATATATTTTTTTATAAATTTTAAATTATTACGTAATTCGAACTTCATATTATATTAAAACCAGTTTGTTATGAGAACTATATGCTTATCTATTATACCATGTTAATTTCTGAGGAATTTTTGATGAATTTACGATAAATTGGGTATATTTGTTGAAATATTTAAATTTTAAAGCGGCTATAAACTATCATAATATGTTTTCAGGAATTCGTCGCAAATTACTTATTGATTACTGACGAAACTATGATTTTCTTCGAAAATTACAGTGGCTACTTAACAAATACATATATTTTCCTAAGGAATCCATCAACATTATATATTAACGGATTATTTTGTTGATATTTCGCCGATTATTTTCTGACGACGAATGGTTGTTCGTCGATTATTTTCTGATGAATGGTTGTTCGTCGAAACTTTTTCGGGTATTTCAAACGAAAAACGACAAAAGTAAAACTCTCATGTTCGTTGGGATCTCGTCAAAACTTCCTCAAAAATTTCCATAAAATCTTTCTTCCATTAAAAAATATTTATCAGAAAGTTCATTATTTTGTAGTGAAAGTGTAAATGCAGTAAGGTCAGAGTAACAAAGTGCAGAAAATAAAGACGATGCAAGTTTCTTTTTTTCGAATTCACTAGAATAAAGAAGCGTTTACACCAAACTTTTCTATTACAAGAATCCTTTACGATACCTTAATCCTAAGCTAAAACTCACCCTAGAGTCTAGACTTTTGTTTATCAAGATCACCTAACCTCGAGCTAACCTCTCGCTGAATACTTCAATCTTCAATGTACATCGACAACTACGTCATCACCTAACGCAGAGTAGGTATACCAAAAGCTTGATCACACAAGCACTAAAAAAATATCTCGCGGTTTTCTTATTTTCGCAGAGATGCCTTTTTCATAGAGGCACGTTCTCCTTGTATACACAACGAGAATTGCTCCCCAAGTTCTTCCAAAGCCAATTAACAAATTTTCTTTTTTCTTATAAGGAATAACTCTATTTCATTTTCATCTTCAAATAATATCATTTATCTTTAATGTAAACTTCTCAATAAATATATTAACTCTTTTCCAAACTTAACAAGCTCACATACATCACAAAACACAACCCCAACCCAACCCATCTTTATAAAATATGCATGTACTACTTCTTGTAGTACTTTACGAACTGATAAAGAATATACATCTTTAATCTCCTTCTTTTTGACTATGCATGTGAACTCATCACCTCTAGATAGCAAACCACATCTTCAGCTTTGTCAAAAACTAATATAAAGATCGATATCCTCCAAAGTGAAGATGAAATCCCATTCCACCATCTCCATGATGATCAAATCTTTCAGACCATGTATTCTTGAGCATTAATCCTCCATGATTAGCTCCGTGAACAAACTTGAAACAATCACGGTGTCTTTGAACTCCACAAGAATAACATATTGGACCATGACACTTCATACCATAAGCTTGCTTCATCTGATTCTTCTCCCTCAACAACTTGAAACACCTTAGCCTAATGTGCCCAACAACACCACAATGATGACAAACTTGCCAAATTTTATTGTTGAGATGCATTCTTCAAGTAAAAAAATTTACCGAAGCAGCCGTTGTAGCAATACATGTAGTACTCGCAGTCTTCACATCAATTGCATCTTCACTGCATTCTTCCCATTTCTTGCATTACCTACAAACACCTTAACATCTGGCTTTGTCGCAGACGTAGCTACAACCTTAGTTTTTCCTGCTGATACAAAAACACCTTCAGTTTTAGAAGATTCTCCTTGAAATCCAAGGCCACATCGATCCATTTTTCCAATACTGAGAAGATGATCTAGTTACTTCGTCCCATTATTCAACATACTCAAAACCTTATGGGTCTCTGCAAGTTGAGCACTAGTCTGTCCTGCTTCTTCTTTTTTCTCGGAAGCATATTTAAGTGCTTTAGCAACTTGAGCTTCTAGCTTGGCTTTCTCCTTAGCCGAATCTGAATTCGCCTCAACAAGCTTGAGCCAATTCCCATACAACTTTTCATAATTCCCAGCATGATCAAAATTTTCCATCATCACTTCCACATGAAGATTGAACACAGATGCTGATGCAGATCTCGCTGCTGATTTTGTCTTAGAGCCAGAATTTAAAGTTGTGAATGCCACAAAGTTCCTTAGTTGTTCACCATCATCTGAATTAGTATCAGATTCATTATGGATGTCATTATTCTTCTTTTGCTTCAGTAAATTTACACATTCTTTCCGAACATGCTCAAATCCATTGCACTCAAAGCATTGTACCTTTGATGATGATTTTCCCAAATTACTTCTTCTTCCGTTATTTATCCTTTTCTTTGCTTCAGATAATTAGCAAAGTTTCCTGACAATATCGCCTTAGGATCTTCAGAAGATAAACCCTTGAAAACAATTCCATAAGGATCTTCTTTCTTCTTTATTTTTCTCCATATGATTTGTTCAACTCAAAAGTTTAAAGAATCCCAACAAACTAATCAAAATCCATCCCAACCAGATTATGAGCTTCTTCAACAGCAGAAATATTTGACTCAAATTTTGATTGAAACGATCTTGTCAGCTTCTTCACTAGCTTCTTGTCCTTTTACTGCTTTCCAAGTGCAAAACATTCATTCGAAATATCACACAACTTAGCACTAAACTGAGCCACAATTTTTTTTCATCCATCCTCAGAATCTCAAATCTTGATACTAACATATCCAACTTAGTTTGCTTGACACTTGTAGTATATTCAAACATATTCTCCAATGTCTTTTGTGCCTTCTGAGCTAAAGCACATTCTAAATCAACATAAAGTAGCTTGCATCAATAACATTGTAAATCATATTCTTTGCCTTAGATTTGCAACTTGAAGCTTTCTTCTCTGCAACAGTCCAGTGATCTCGTGGCTTAAGGAATTCAACTTTCTCATCATCAAGAATCACCTGTAGACTCTAACCAACCTCAATAGAGCTCCAACAATCTTCATCAAGACCACTGATAAAGGCTTGCATTCATATCTTCCAAAAATATCCATAATTGGATGAATCATGATGTGGTGGTCTTGTCATAGATGCTTTTTCTTGATAAGCCTCCATAAAAAACTATGTCCTTCTTCATGAACCAGTTTCAGTCATCACCTTTCTAAATCTCACCAGTAACTTAGGTGACCCGCTCTGATGTCAATTGTAAGTGCAGGTGAAACAAGAAAATAAATAGCAGAAAGTAAACAACACACAATTTTCTCTTTTTGTATTCACTAGAACAAGAAAGCGTTTACACCCATCTTTTCTACTACAAGAATCTTTTAGGACACCCTAATCCTAAACTAAAACTCACCCTAGATTTAAGACTTTTGTTTTATCATGATCATCTAATCATGAGCCAAACTCTCCTTGAATCTAAACTTCAATCTTCCAACACTATTGAAGTACGTTGACAACTACGTCAACACCTAATGCAGAGCAGTTACACCAAAAGCTTGATTACACGAGCACCAAACAAAGATATATCGGTTTCTTATTTTTGCAGAGACACATTTCTTCATATACACATGTCCTCCTTGTATACATAACCAGAACTTGCTCACCAAATTCTTCCAAAGGCAATTAATCAACTTTATTTTTCTTATAAGCAATAACTCTTTTCCTTTTTTCTCTTCAAGAAATATCATTTATCGTTAGTGTGTAGACGTCTCAATAAATATATTAATATTTTCTCAGCTTAATTAACAATCCCACGAACATCGCAAAACATGAACTCCAACCCAATCCATCTTTATGACATACGCATGTACTACCACATGTAATACTTCACGAACTGATACAAAATATACATCCTCAGAATATTGGTGCATCATATCTTCCCCCCCTTATTTTCTTCTATCACATAATATGTTAATTAGATGTTTTTCTATACCATGTGTAGCGATAAAATTTTTATTTGAAAATATTTTTTTTTTAAAAAATTAGATTCTATTATTTTATACCAGTATTTTAATAAATATTGATTCAGTTAAACATCAATTTAAGATAAAATAAAAATTTTGATTTGTTTTAAATTATATTTAAGAATATATATATTCACAATGTATTTTCTGTATATTTTCATTTTTTGGTTACGATACATTAAATCAAATTGCTATAAAATTTTATAATTATCAAAACATAAAAGAAAACATATTTTCTAAAATTTTGTAGATACCAAAAGGAAACATATGATATTACAATTAAAAATTTATAATTTTAAAAGATATTGTGTAAAATTTTAAAAATCTTATTTAGTGATAAAAATTGTATTCTTATAAAATTAGATTTAAATAATATTTCAAAAAATTTAAAATATTTTATATTTTTATAATTATACTCCCTCTGTTTCATATTAAGTGTCGTTATAGAGATTTTTTTATTAAGTGTCGTTTTTGCCTTTCGATGCAAAATTTCTTAATTTATAGTGCAATTTATTTTTCTATTTGTTGAAATATGGTTAGGTGTATATGTAGTTTTTTTATAGAAAATATGCAAAATTAATTATTTCCTTAATTCGTGTGCACAAAGCTAAAGTGACACTTAATATGAAATATATGGAATATTATTTAATTTCACATATGAATATATTTATATTAATGATGATTTATGAGTTATTATCATATCTAAGAATTTACCAAAAATAAATATCAACATTAAAAGTCATTGTATATGTCACATTTAGCCTTACACCGTGTCATCATTTATATTATGTCATGTCACTTTTTTTTAATAAAAACGTTTGTAGAGAAGACTATATGTTTTCCTGCACCATGTGTAGCGATAAAACTTTAAGTTGAAATTATATTAAAAGTTAAAGTTTTGTTAATATTTTATATTTTAATATTTGATATCAATATTTTAATGAAAATAATTAATGTAGTTAACATAAAACTAAGATAAAATAAATATTTTATTTATTTAAAATTATATTTAAATTATATTTAAAATTATAATTTAGATAAATTTTCATTTATTTTATGGTTAAGATATATTAAATTAAATTGTATAAAATACAATAAAATTGATAAATTTTATATAATTATCAATTATAAAACTAAAAGAATTTCAAAATTTGTAGATATAAAAAAGAAACAAATGATATTATGATTAAAAATTTAATTTTTTTCTAAAATATTATATAAACTTTGAAACTTTGTTTAATAATAAAAATTGTATAATTATAAAAATATAATTTTATATTTTTATTATTATATTGACATATTGGAATATATTTATTTTAGTGATGATTTAGAATTATTATTATATTCTGAAAAGTCACCAAAAATTGAAATCAACATTAAATGTATTTGTACATGTCACATTTAATTATATGTCATGTCATCAAATCTATATGTCATATCACATTATTTTGATGAAAGTGAATATATAAATAACATGTGTGAAATTACTTCACAAATAATATCTAGTGGATGTGTGTGAAATCAATTTGCAAATAATATTTAAGAGAAACTTGCAAAATTAGTTTGAAGACAATTTAGTTTTCCAGTTTAAGTACTTTAGTACTTTCAGTTTTGTCTCAAACGGGTCACGTGTTTTAGACCACTAGTGCATTTTGCTATTTGTACTTGCCAAGCAAACATTAATCAGAAAACAAAATATTTTGCTTCTTCTTCTCTCTATGCTACTCTATCACATACTCTAAACCCATATCTGCATAGTCACATAATAAAATGTAATCAGGTATATTCAAATCCAAATTGTTATGTAATTTATACAAATATTTATTTTGTATTAATTTTAAATTATTATGTAATTTATAATTCATATTATATTATATTAAAACCAGTTTGTTATCAGAATCATATGCTTATCTATTATGCCATGTTAATTTTTATGTATATTATAATTTGTTAGAAACTATTAGAACAAATAAATTCTGTAAAAAAACTGTAACATGTAAAATTGGTTAGCTGAAATATAATATTTGATAATATTAAAATCGTAGCACAATAAAATACTATTGAAATCAATAATGCCAATAGTGTATTAGATACTAGTGCATGATCGCGCTCGCGATGTGATGTATTTTTTGTTTGAATTTTTATTTTTGGTTGCAAGCGATTTTTTTTGTTCGTTGGATGTACATTTAAGTGTGAATGTTCTTCGATTTTGAAAAATATTTTTCGTGATAAGATTAGACAATTGGGAGAGTAATTTATGTTGGTCTGAGAGAGTTCGACAGAAGTTCCACATGTTGACACGAAGAAATCATGGATCCCTAAAACATGGTTCCCAAAATTATGGACCTTGTTTATGGGAGCTCATAAATTCATGGATCCTTAAAACATGGTTCCCAAAATCATGGACCTTGTTTATGGGAGTTCATGAATTCATGGACCTTGTTTATGGAAGATGTCTTTTGTATTCTCTATATATTACAATGTATTTGCAAAGAAATTAATCAAGGAAATAAGTTTCTCTCCTTCTTATTCTTATTTGTTCTTGAGTGTTCTTGAATGTTCTTGAGTGTTCATACTCTTTCTCTTCATAAATCATCAATTCTAACATGGTATCAGAGCTTTAAGCTCCTACTTCATTCCGCAAACCTTCTCTATCCTTCTCTTTTATTCAGCAAAGCTTTTATGTTATTCTCATTCCGCAAATCATAAAAATGGAGAAGGAAAACATAATTTCCGTGACCCTTGAGGATCCTAATTATCTCTCATGGTCAAGAGTGGCCAGAATCACCTTGGGATGTCATGGACTTTGGGACAGCCATATCATGAAGGCTGGAACTTCAAAGAGGATGACTGAAGAAGATAGATACGTGAACAACCACAACCAATGGGTTCAAGAAGACCAACAAGCTCTGGCTCTCATCTGTAACTCCTTGTCAAAACCAATCCTGAAGATCAATTCTCACATCAAAACCGCCAAGAGACTATGGGAGAGTCTTCAAACCGCTTATGGGTGTTTATGGGAGAGTCTCCAAACCATCTATGAGAACGACCGGTTCCTCAGCTTTCTCCTACACCTAGACTCATCATTCAACACACTGATAAAGAATTTCTTTACTGGAAGAAAGATTTCATGCCTAGATGATGGTGATCCTCTCAAAGGCCAGCCGGATAAATGTAAACCCAAGGAGCAGCAAGCAATTCAAGGGAGAACCATGTATTCTGCTCACATGGGTGATTCAACTGAAGACATGTGGAGAAATCAAGTTGGTACGACCTCATCTGATGATTTTGTGACCAGAAAAGACGCCAATTCCTTTATCTGGAGCACTGTCTTAGCTCTCATTGCTTCCAAGAAGGCTGGTACACATTCTCTTGACTCTAAACCTATCATAATAGATTCAGGAGCAAGCCATCACATGATTTGTGATAGGAACTTGATTAGTAATATCCAGCCTGCCGTAGGAAATGTAGTCATAGCAAATGGTGATAAGGTGAAGATAGAAGGGATAGGTAACCTTAAAGTGTTTGATAAGGAATCTACTGCCTTGTATATGCCTGGATTTTCATCTAACTTGTTATCAGTAAGAAGGGCTACGATTGATTTGGGCTGCCAAGTTGTGTTCAGACCAGATGAAGTTGAGTTTCAAGACCTGAAGACAGGAAAGGTCATTGGAAAAGGGCACAACCATCAGCAGATGTATCATCTTGAGAGGAATATGGTGCCAGAATCATCTATGCCTCACTGCCTGGCTAGCACCGTTAATGGCGCTGAGAACACAATATGGCATGCCAGATTGGGACATCCCCATACGAGAGCTCTAAACCTGATATTCCCTGGAGTGGTGTCTAAGAATGAAGAGTGTGAAGCCTGCATATTGGGGAAGCATTGTAGGACAGTCTTTCCACGGTCTGGCACCACCTATGAGAGTTGCTTTGACTTGGTTCACTCTGATGTATGGACGGCTCCATGTGTGTCAAGGGAGAATCACAAATACTTTGTCACCTTCATTGATGAAAAATCCAAATACACTTGGTTGACACTGATTCAGTCCAAGGATAGGGTGTTAGACGCCTTCAAGAATTTCCAAGCTCATGTCTCCAACCACTTCAATGCCAAGCTGAAGATCCTCAGATCAGACAATGGTGGAGAATACACAAGTCATGCATTCAAACAGTACCTGGCTCAACATGGAATTATTCATCAAACAAGCTGTCCATATACTCCTCAACAAAACGGAGTTGCTGAAAGGAAGAACAGACACCTGATGGAGGTAGCCAGATCAATGATGTTCCACACCAATGTTCCAAAGAGATTCTGGAGTGATGCGGTGGTGACTGCTACTTATCTGATCAATAGGACTCCAACTCAAGTCCTCAAAGATCTATCACCGTTTGAAGTCCTTAACCAGACTAAGCCGGCTTTGAACCACTTACGGGTGTTTGGATGTCTCTGCTTTGTGCTGATACCAGGGGAGCAGAGAAACAAACTGGATGCCAGGAGCACAAAAGCGATGTTCATTGGCTACTCTCCAACACAAAAGGGGTATAAGTGCTATGATCCAGTAGCCAGAAAAGTTTTAATATCAAGGGATGTGAAGTTTGTGGAAACAAAGGGATATTATGAGGTGAAGAATTGGGATGATCTGAGGGACTTACCGCAATCAGAAAGAGCCACAAACCTCAGAATCATTTTGGAGAACTTCGGCATTGGCATGTCTCCAGCAACTCAAGAAACAAGAAGGAATATCCCTGAAGCTACTGCACCTGTTCCAGAAGCTGTAGTTGAAGAAGATGTGATTAATGAAAATGAAAAAATTGCCCATCCTGACCCTGAAAGGGGGAATCAACAAAAAGCTCATGATCAGGATGAGACCAAATCAGAATCAGTTCCTGAGACTCAAGATCAAGTTCCAGAAGAAACAAATGAGGCAGCACCTGATCAGATACAGCCTTTGCGAAGGAGCACAAGAATCAGGCAACCGAAAGTCTACTTTAATGCTAAAGCTGTGGCACATCCAGTGAGTGCAGTATGCTCGCTTGCTCAATATCCAGAAGAACATCAAGTCTTCATTGGAGAATTGGATCAAGAGTACATCCCAAACACCTATGAAGAGGCAATGCAAGACAAAGAATGGAGAGAGTCTGTTGAAGAAGAGATCAATGCCATGATCAAGAACAACACCTGGTATGAGACTGAGCTTCCAAGAGGAAAGAAAGCTGTGACCAGCAGACTCTTGCATACCATCAAGTATCTTGCAAATGGAAAGCCAGAAAGGAAGAAAACCAGACTGGTAGCAAGAGGATACACACAAGTGTATGGAGAAGATTATCTAGACACGTTTGCACCAGTGGCGAAGCTTCATACAATCCGGATACTCATCTCATTGGCAGTGAACCTAGAGTGGGATCTTTGGCAAATGGATGTAAAGAATGCTTTTCTACAAGGTGAACTAGAAGATGAAGTATACATGAGACCACCTCCGGGAATGGAAGAGATGGTAAAGCCAGGAAATGTCCTCAGACTCAGAAAGGCGATCTATGGCTTGAAGCAATCACCAAGAGCTTGGTACCACAAACTAAGCACTACATTGAATGGAAGAGGATTTGTGAAGTCTCAAGCGGATCACACACTCTTCACTCTCACCAGCAAGTCCGGGATTATTGTGATCCTAGTCTATGTGGACGACATCATCATTACTGGTAGTGACAAGGAGGGGATCAGTGCCACCAAGACATTCCTCAAGACCGCATTTGACATCAAGGATTTAGGTGAACTGAAGCACTTCCTCGGGATTGAGATGTGCAGATCAAAGGAGGGGTTGTTCATGTCCCAAAGAAAATATACTTTGGATATTCTAAAGGAGGCAGGAGATCTTGGAAGAAGACAAGCCAAGACACCACTTGAAGAGGGCTACAAGACACTGCGAGAGGGGGAGTATGAAGATACTCCATTTGAAGATGTCAAGCAATATAGGAGAATTGTTGGGAAGCTGATCTATCTAACCATTACCCGGCCAGATGTTTGTTTTGCAGTAAATCAGGTTAGCCAGCACATGCAAAATCCCAAGGTTCATCACTGGAACATGGTGGAGAGAATCCTAAGATACTTAAGGGAGGCTCCGGGTCAAGGCGTATGGATGGCTTGCAACAGAAACACTGAGGTTGTTGGATACTGTGATGCAGATTGGGCTGGAGACAGAACAGACAGAAGATCAACTACCGGCTATTGCACATTCATTGGAGGAAATTTGGTTACATGGAAAAGTAAGAAGCAGAAGGTTGTGTCTTGCTCAAGTGCAGAAGCAGAGTACAGATCAATGAGGAAATTAACCAGTGAACTCATCTGGATAAAGAGTCTTCTAGGCGACTTGGGGATTGAGATCACCAACCCCATGACCATGCATTGTGACAACCAAGCCGCAATACACATTGCGTCCAATTCAGTCTTCCATGAGAGGACAAAACACATAGAAGTAGACTGCCACAAGGTAAGACAAGCAGTAGAGCAGCAAGTGATCCTCCCATGCTACACAAGGAGTGAAGATCAACTGGCGGACATCTTCACCAAGGCGGCCAGCAGCAAAGTTTGTGAGTCCATTCTTCCAAGACTAGGACTCATAAACCTTCCATGTCAGTGATCCCCTCACCATGGAGTGTTCTACTCTTTTTCCTTTGCTTGGTTTTTATCCCAAGTGGTTTTTCCAAGTAAAGGTTTTAATGAGGGAATACTTCATGGCTTTCCAAGCTTGACTTGTTCCATATGGTCAAGCTTGAGGGGGAGTATTGACATGAAGAAATCATGGATCCCTAAAACATGGTTCCCAAAATTATGGACCTTGTTTATGGGAGCTCATGAATTCATGGATCCTTAAAACATGGTTCCCAAAATCATGGACCTTGTTTATGGGAGTTCATGAATTCATGGACCTTGTTTATGGAAGATGTCTTTTGTATTCTCTATATATTACAATGTATTTGCAAAGAAATTAATCAAGGAAATAAGTTTCTCTCCTTCTTATTCTTATTTGTTCTTGAGTGTTCTTGAGTGTTCTTGAGTGTTCATACTCTTTCTCTTCATAAATCATCAATTCTAACACCACAGATATGGTGAGGTTAATTAAGTTCATAAAAAAAACAGGTGACCTTAATTTGTTAACATTGAGTGTAGTCATTTATGTCTAGAAAGCGTGCCGTTCATGATTTGAAAATCATTATGGCTAACATATTATTAAGAATGTGTGACCTTGCAAGTATGTCTTAATTGTTGGACTTTATAAGATGGGTAACCATATTCATTTTAGTTTTTGTTTAAATTTGTAAATGGTGTGAGTAGTTGTGGCACAAGTGTTTAGTTTCGTTTTGGCTAATTAGGTTTGTAAAACTACTAAAACTTTGATGGGTGGGTTGGGGGGGGGTGTGGATAAACATGCCAGTTGTGTAGAAGGAGATTTAATTCTTAATTGTACCGTAAAACTTGAATCAAAGCTAAACAAATGAAAAGCAATGCAAAGTGAGAAGCTTAGAGAAAAAAGAAAGAAGGAATGCCATAAGGTTGGGCTGGTTACGATTGGTGTTTTATGTGCTTAAATGAGGCGGAGGAATCTGCCATCTGCTTATAGTAAAACAGTCATGACATTTGTTGCGAAGGTCATTCACACGGCAGCTCTTTGGTGGCATGATCAGAATCATATTGGCCCCATAGTAGCTCTCTAGACGATATCGACTTCACATACAGACCAATTAATTATTAAATGAACAAAAATATAATAGTTTTGTTTATAAAAATTTATTTTAGACTAACTATCAACTATTTTGTATTTACAATTACAAAATCTATATTTTAAATATATTTCTACTGTTTATAAAATGTTAATTGAATCCTTTAAATACTATATAAACGATTTTATGCATAAAATACAAACCATTAAGAATTTTTTTTATCATACAGTTTAGCTATATATTTATGGGTAATTTTCTCAAATAGTTCATTTTAATTTTTTGTCACCAAAATAGACCTAAGAAAACCAAAATAATTTTCTTTTATTTTTTATTTTTAATAATTATTATTTTTACATTCTTAAATTTTAAATTCACCCCCAAAACCCCATTCATAACTCTAAACCCTAAGTATAGATTAGTTAACCCTAGGGATATGAATATATATTTTACACTGTTTAATAAAGTCTATTTTAGTCATTTTTCTCTTTGGTGACTATTTTAATGAAAAATTGTTTTTTTAGCACTATCTTAAAGTATTTCTCTATACTTATCGATGACATAAACGTTAAACCATATGTATAGTATTTAAATTTAATCTGTTTTTAGAAAATAATTCTCCTTACTATATATAAAATGATTTTCTCACTCCTTGGCTTGTTTTAGATATAATTGTGTCTATGAAAAATTTATTTTATTAGAAAATTCTCTCAAATATTCCTTTTAAGTTATTTTAGACTAACTATCATCTATTTGTATTTACATTTTGAAAAACTATATTTGAAATATATTTCTACTTTTTAGAAAATGTTAATTGAATCCTTTAAATACTATATAAATGATTCTATGCATAAAAATACAAACCATTACGAAATAAAATTTATCATACAATTTAGCTATATAATTATGGGTAATTCTCTCAAATAGTTCATTTTAAAAGTTTTATCACCAAAATAGCCCTAAGAAAACCGAAATATTTTTTAAATTTTTTTATTTTGAGATTTTTAATAATTTTTTTTAATTCTTAAAATTTCAAATTCACTCCCAATCCCTAAGAAAACCGAAATATTTTTTTATCTTTTTATTTTGAGATTTTTAATAATTTTTTTAATTCTTAAAATTTCAAATTCACTCCCAACCCCCCCCCCCAATAACTCTAAACCCTAATTCTATATTAGTTAACCCTAGGAAATGATATATATTTTACACTCTTTAATAAGTCTATTTTAGTCATTTTTCTCTTTGGAGACTATTTTAATGACAAAATATTTTTTAGGACCATCCTAAAGTATTTATCTATACTTATTGATAACATAACAGTTAAACCATATGTATTGTATTTAAATTTAATCTGTTTTTAGAAAATAATTCTTCTTACTATATATAAAATGATTTCTCACTCCTTGGCTTGTTTAATGTGTATATGAAAAATCTTATTTTATTAGACAATTCTCTCAAATAGTCTTTTTAAGTTATTATCTCTAAAATAGTCCTCAAAAAGAAAATGACCGAAATAGCTTTTTTATTTTGAAAATTTTAATATTTATTTCATTATCTTTTAAATTTTATATTCACTCCCAAAACTCCACCCCATAACTCTAATTCTTAAGTCTAGATTAGTTAACCCTAAGTGTAAAAATGTATATTTACACCCTTTAATAAAATCTATTTTAGTCATTTTTTTCTTTCGAAACTAATTTTGTGATTAAAATTTTTCTAGGGCTATAGTAGGGTATTTCTCTATTTTATTCTTTAAATGTATATAATAAAATAAATTATGATTTTAATATCTTATTAAATAATTAAATTTGTTCTAATATGTAGCCCATATTTGTGTGTTTGATTTTGACCCACTTACCGTGTAACTGAAACCACTTGTAAAGCTCATTTGGAATTTTTATTTTAAAAGTATAGCATAGGATACCCTTTGTTTGATTCACCTCTTATGTTTGAAGCACAAAGATTTTAGTATTACTTCCTCGATATCAGACGATCTGATTGTATCGATTTCTTGTGTGTTTGGCCTGAGAAACTGTGAGAAATTAACTCTTTTGTTCAGTTCTGATAGGATCTGATCATCTCACAAAAGTGGAAGTTGTGTTTATAATGTTAGCCTGAGATCGGCAATGTCAGCAAATGAAATTTTTAACATTGTCACTGATTTATTAGTTCATATATCAGGCTTGATAAGTGCTTTCTTGGAAAACTTATGGAAAACCCTTGATCATATATCCATGTATCTTATACTTAGCACTTTTACCTAACCTTTTTTATCTATAAGACAATAGAAGCATATGGTAAAGATCTGGAGAATTTTGGTGACAATCTCTGCCTTTTGATTGGTCTTTTGAAGGCTGCAATCGTTCCTCCAAGCTATACATGGTTTGCGAGTTAAACAATAGTCTTCCCATTTGGTTTACTCTTACATTTTCTGAAACTACGATTGTATTGCCATTTGGTTAAGTCGCTGGTTTCTGTTACAACTACACATTTACATTGTAGTATCTCACGCTATGGTCTTTGAATGGTTAATGCAGTTTCTTACTTGTGCCCAAGAAGCACTTCTCTTGCTGCCCAAGAAGCACTTCTCTTGCATAAGGTGTTTTCTTAAGATGAACGTTTTGTTTGGAATCCTGGTTTTGCTCTATTAGCTTGATTCGGATATACAATATGGTCTTCGAAGATGTTTCAGAGGCCAAGAACTTCTTTAGCTACAAAGGGGTTGACGTCGAATTTGACTGATACAGTTCTTTGTTAATTTTTATGGTTAGAGATCTTAAATTTATGATTTGTAATAAACAATGCTTTCTAAAAGTTAGTGAAGGAAAAAAGAAAAAGGAAAAAAAGATTTGTAGTTGTACGAACTGTTGGATAATGTATCTTAAACCATCTGAAAGTATTAAAATGTGTCCTTAACTACACAAACTTTTTGAAATATATTTATTTAACCATATGGGGTCTAATTAGATTTAATGAAAAGTACTTGGATTTGATTCGATTTTTAAAAAAATTAGCGGGACCATACCCTAATCTAAATCGGACCATTAGAATAGACCCGACCCATTCTCCTATCATTTAGATGGGCCAGGGCTATTTTAGTGGACAGATTTAGATTCGGGTATGGACTGGTTAAATTTTTCAAAAAATCGAATCGACCCCAAGTACTTTTCATTAAATCTAGTTAGATCCCGTATGGTTAAATAAATACATTTCAAAGAGTTTATGAAGTTGGCAACGCATTCTAACACTTCATATGGTTTAATAAACATTGCCCAATAGTTCGTGTAGCTACGATTTTTTTTCCAAAGAAAAATGCCGATAACTCAGAAACAACAGCTAATAATATTTTATATGTCATTCTTTGTCATTTTGTCATTCGTTCTTCAATTGACATACGATGCAAAAAAAGCATGGACACAGTGATGAAACCAACAAACTCTTTTTACATCAACAAACACAACTTTTGTTTCAGTAAATTTTGGAAATTAGCAAACCATAAAATCTAATGTGATGTGCCAAAAAATGAATGAGAGAGATAGAAAGGAGCTTGCTTATCTCTTCTTCTTGCCACCTTAGCCTGACTTTGAAGAAGTTATGGCGGTTGAATTTGTTGCACGAAGTTCCTGATACTTCACTTCTCTGAAATTCATGTTTCTTCACACTCTTCAGATGTCTTGTACCAATCTGAAACTATCTGCAAAACATATATCAAGACAATGAACATATCATGTGCTTAAAGGAACACCTCACATCATATAAAGCTAGAAAGCCAAATTGATACCAAATGTTTAGTCTTTCATGGCATGAGAATAGGATATGGATATCAAATATTCATTCTTTCATGGGCATAAAGATAAGATGATTAACGGAAGTACATTGAATTTAAAAACTTGATAATCAATACATCAGTAGATTGAGACAAAATCAAAAGTAGAATCATCACCCATAAACAAAAAAGCTTCTAAAATAAACTTTCTTTAATAAACGAAAGCTTTGAGATAATTTCTCATATACTCTTAATCCAAAAATTTTATTCTCCTATACTCCTCCCTTTTAATTCGTTTTTCATTTATTTTTAATCCGAAAATAAGTGAAAACTCAATTGACCCTTGATGAATCTGTGGATATACAGAACATGCTATTAAACCTAATTCAACCTCATTCTCCTAACATCTAGATCCATGTTTCTTTCTCTCATCCTTCCTTCATCTTCTTCAATTATTTCTTTCTCTCTCATTCTTATGTCATCCTTTTCAATTCTTCTTCTCCTTTTCCTTCTATTTATTCTCTTCCTCTTCCTCCTTCTCTGCCTTCTCCTCTTCTGAATCTTCCTCCTTCTCCTTCGTTTCCTCCTCCTTCTTCTCCACCTCTTCCTCCTCCTTTTCCTCCTCCTTCATCTCAGCCTCTTCCTCCTAATTCTCCTCCTCCTCCTCTTCGATCTAATTTTCTATATTTTAAGATCCAAAAACACAGATATCAAAGTAGAACACAATAGTGAAACTACAAACCCAGAAAAACAGTTTTACCAAGTTATACTATCAATCAAGTGTAACTTAGTGAAACTATATAACTTGGTATAACTAGGTTCTAGTTAAACCAAGTTGTACCATTGTCTAGGTACAACTTGCTAAAACTATAACCTAGTTATACTAAGTTATACCATCCTTGAAGTATAACTAGGTAAAACGATAACATAGTTATACCAAATTGTACCTTGACAATTGTATAACTTGGTATAAATTGGTGTAACTATGGTTCTAGTTTTAGCTAGTTATATTTTGAAATCTAAGATCTAAAATTCAAAATTCAAATTGTTAATTGAGGAGGGAAAACGTAAAGGCAAAATTAGAAATCTTTTATTTTATTAAGAATACATAGTATATGAGAGTGAGTAAGAGCACTTGAGATTAAAAAAATTAGTAAGAGTATTTAAGAAATTTTCCCCAAAGCTTTAGAATTCAACTTTTGATAATAAACAAATTAAAAATAAATTTGACAAACAAAATCGAAATCGAGCTTGTTTATACCCAAAACATGAGAATTCGGACCTCCATGGTGGAAGAATAACAACGGGCTTTCAGATCAGAGTATGAAGACAAATGAGTTAGCCATACTACTGAAAAGAATTTTATCTTGTAAGATTAGTGAGCATTGAATGACGATAGTTGTTTGAGTGGGTCCAATGAGTTAAGAAGGAGGTTAATGGCGATGGACCACTTCGTCCCATAACGAAACGGGGAAGACAAACTGCAGACGAAACGACATGAATAGAGATCAACACTTAGACTCTAGAACCTCCATTGTAATTTAACCTATTCCAAGCTCAAGAATAGGAAGAACACAAGAAATCAGTCGAGGCCAAATCTTGAAGAAGGTGAAGATAAGAATCGGCTAAACTTTTGTTATTGTTCCAGCTCAAATTATATAATTCCAAGCCCACAATTCAACACTCGTGAAATTCCATCATAAACACAAACGAAAAACAACAAACCTTTTTTAGTTTTGGACATGTGTCAACCTCTTATTTCCTTATTTGATGAGGTGGCAAGCCAAGAAGTGAGAAATTTTTTTTATGTAGGTAGATAATTCTAAAAATTATTAAAAATATGAAAATACGTATTCATGAGAAGATTTTTTGTTAATCTAATTTTCATTGGAACATATAGCAACACTTTATTTGAATAAATTAACTCTATTTATTTAAATAACAGAAATTAAAGTGGATCTTTAGATATCGTCTTTATGGGTTTTTTTGCTTCGCGTGAAGTAGTTTTCTCATATTTACGTAAATCAGGAAGGCATATATGAAATGTTGTGGCTTCATATATAGCATATCGTCCTGCTTCCAGAAAACAATGAATAAACCTAATGGAAATTTACCAAAAATAACCTAAAACTTTATTTTAATTGTAAAAATATATCTTCGATTTAATCAAATGTAAAATTAATCCAAAATTATAGTGAAATTACAAACATCTTCTTACGACCAAACAAAAAACATGTAATCACTTTACGCTTATAACCTTGTAAAATCTTATCAAGTTAGTAAAGTCTTATATGTGAACCCTTCTAGAAAATATTCTCAAGTATTTAATCTTACAAATAATTTATAAAATATATTTGATGGAAAATAAATTGAAATCCTGTAATTATAACAAAGATAAATTATGTAAATTTAGATTTACTTAAACTTTGTTTTCAAAATAAATCAGTGAATATATGTTGTAAGTCATCGTTTGATTTTAGAATCTTAAAAAAATTAAAATTTTAACTTGACATATATGTGTTAAGTTTTGTATGTATTAAAAACTTTATAAGTGATCTTATGTTTAATGAAATGTTTTTTGCTATTTAATTAGTTATTTGATTTTAAGGTTTAGAAGTCTTCTAACATATAATGCTTTAGAACACTTTTTGGAAAGTATTTTTGGACAAATAGAAACTTATGGCTTATAACTGTTTGGAAAGTTTTCTAGGGGGGTGTATTCAATGTAAAATTTGAAGTGATTTGATTTTTAATGAGATTGTAGATGATTTCAAGAAATTGCAGAGTTTTAAGTGATTTCAAGAAATTGCAGAGTTTTAAGTGATTTTTATTAAACCACCCTAGAATATCACTTAAAACCATGAGATTTCAATTTTAATTTTTTTAGATGACTTCCCATTCTGAACCGAAAATATTTAACTTAATTGAAATTTTTATCTTTTTATATAAAAAAATTATACATTCTCTCCGTTCTTCTCAAATGGCTACAATAAAATGTAATGTTTCTCACTATAGAACTCTCCAACCTCTCTGTAATCTTTTTGGACTTGAAGACACCAAATTTTATATCAATTTTTCATATTTTTGTCGCATGTCTTTCTCAACACCTTATCTTGTTTTTGCAGGTTTTTCATTTCAAGATTTTCATCTTTTATTCATTTAAAAGTAGATCTATAAATTTTGGATATGTATTTTTATGTGTGTTTATATGTTAGATTAAAAAGCTATAGTTTCAAACTAATGTGATTGCTTTATTTATTATTTAATCGTAAAAAGAATTTATTTTTGAAGTTTTTCTTTGTTTGAAGTCATTTTAAGATTTTTGGATTTGTATGTTTTCAAAATCTAAGGACAATATCAAATTTTAGAGTTCATTAGCATAATTCTTATGAAGACTTCTCGAGAAGTCTTCTAGAGAAGTCTGCTATGCAAACTGTCAAATTGGTAAGATTTAATTTTTCACCAATTATTTTTTTTTATTTTTGTATCTAAATCTAAATAAATTTATAGACCCAACTTAAATGTGATTATTTTCTTAGTATTTTAGCTTAAATTGTATTTTTTCATGATTTACCTTTCTTTCTAAAAAGTAAAATATATATCATTAAATTTTTGATATATTCGTTTCTTGTGTGTTTAAACCAAATAGAAATTCAAAATCATTGTGAATATATATTTTTGTTATTATTTTAGTTGTAAAAGTTATAGTTTCAAATAATATAAATTATATTTTTGTATGTTAGATTCATATAAAATATATATTAAATTTATTGTACTTGTTTTTTCTTATTTAAGCTTAAATTTTTTAATTTTTTTTGAATTTTTTCTTGGTTGAAACTATTTAAAATTAGGTATACATGTTTTTCAGATTTAAAAACTTTATAGCAGATTTCTTAGGAGACTTCTCAGCAAACTTCTCAAGCAGACTTCTTAAATAGACTTCTCAAGTAAACTTCTTAAATAGACTTCTCAAATAGATTTCTTGGGAGACTTCCCACGAATTAAATAAGAAACTAAAATTTGACCACATATTCTAGAGAAATCTACTAATTACAGACTTCTCTAAAAGTCTTCTAATTCACGGTCAAATTTCTCTGAAAAATTTAGTTATCTCATAAGATTAGAAGAATTTTTTTGATAGATTATATATAGTATACCAGAGGGATTGTCCACATCATGGGTTCAATGAGGTTCAACTGCTCAGTACTTTTTTAGAGGTTTAGATTTGGCCTATGAGATGACTCTTGATATTGCGAGTGAGTGAAACTTCAACATTAGAATTCAGGAGAGGCGAAGAAGCTGATTGAAAATTTGGCATCTAGCAATAACACTAAAATACTAGTTTCGATAGATAAAAGTATTTTGAAAGATTTGATATGAGTCAGATGGTTGAGGTTAAGACAAATTGGATTCATGCTATAGTCTATGTGGGTAAGAAGCATGTTCATTTTTCTGCAGAAGTAGAAAATTGTGAGACTAATGAAGAAGCTCAAGAAGAGGATGTCAGCTATGTCAGTAGGGCTGGTTTTCAGAGTCAAGGATTCGAACAGCAAGGGAACATGAACTTCAATGGCGCTGTCTAAAGAAGTGGCTTCACAAGCATTCAGAGCACCTCCGATTTCGGCTAGAACTCACAGTGCCAAAAGCCTTTCTAGAGCAGCGACAACTTCGCAAGGAAATATGGTGCTTCCTCTTACCAGACTCTTGCTACAGCTACTCAATAAAGTAAGTTAGGGTCCATGATGGAACATATCAAGGAGGGTCAACAAAAAAATGACAATGGACTTCAATGGGAAGCTCGACGCAATATACACATAGTTGAATGGTAACTTGAGACTTTAAACATCAATGTGTAGAAGATGGATACTCATGTTATCCAAACCAATGAGGCTGTGAAGAGAGAGAAAAAAACTTGATTAAAGGGAAAGGTGAGGCTAGCCAGGATGAGGATGAGTTTTGACAAGTGGTTAAGCATGAGAAGCTGGAAAATGGCGACTTACAAGTTGAAATTTCCATGTCATTCGGCAGTGCTCATTAGTTTTGTGCAACACCTACTCAGTGTCAATCGATAGCTTTTGATGTTCTTGAGAACTTACCCACGCAAACACTCCATGACCATTGATCGACACCACTATGAGACTTCAATGAACCGGGCACATACAACCAATGTCGAGCGACACCTTTAAAGTGCCGATCGCCGCTCTCCGTAATATGATGCCCCAGACCATGTCATCTATAAACAAGAAACCGAGGGTAAAACCCCAATTGGACAAAGAAGGAAGTCCATGATCCCCAAACACCTAAATAGTGGAGCTAATGAAAAAGAGCTTATGAAGAAAATTCTCAAAGATGAATCTTTTGATGATGCTTACTATAAGTATATGCTTGGGATTTTTTTCAGGGAAAGTAAAGAGAAGGAAGAGGACATCATGATGATGTTCTATATTTTCAGAAGTTCAATGAGGAATATCAAAAAGTTGAAGAAGAAGAAGAAGGAAAATCCAGGGAAGTTTCTTATTCCATGTACTATTACAGATCAAGATTATCTTAATGCCCTGTGTGACTCTGATTCCTCAGTTAGTAACATGCCCAAGGAGATGGCTAAGTTTTTGGAATTAAAGATAGAACATTCTTTGGCCAGCTTCACTTTTGTTGATTGTTTCAAGTCAAACTCAAAAGGGATTATCAGGGATGCGGAATGAGAAGTTGTAGATGTCATTTTCCTTGGTGAGTTTCATGTTTTGGATATCCAGAAAGGGTAGAGCACTTTTCCCCTGCTTGGAAAAGCTTTCATGGTTACATTTGGAACAATATGTAATTTGCAGATAAAAAATAAGTACTTGATGTTCGTTGACAAGAATGTCTTCTATGACCCTATTCGTGAGATCATGGGAGAGGAATTCACTTCCTACGTCGAACTGTGTGAGGATTCAGAACATGTAGCTATTGTTAGAATTGATCCACGACAAGATAGTAGAGAATCATGACTAGTGTCGATCGACAAATTTTTGGTGTCACTTAACACCCTTGGGTTTCAGAGAAGAACGAGGCTGTAAAGCCTAAATTCGGGAGAAAGGGTAGGAAAAAAAAGAATTGATCCATATGGAAACAATGAGTACAAGCTGCACAATAAAGGTGGTTCAGTATCACTTGCCAACATTAGAGCATTGGGCACTTCAGAGCATAAAGGAAAAGGAGAAGATTATGTAAGAGCATTTATGGGTTGTTTGTTCGGAGTAGAGAAGGAAAACATTGGAATTTGTGTTGGAGTAAACTTCCATACTTGTCACGATTGAACCTCAACTCCAAAAGTTAAGCTAAAGACTGAAATAAACTTTGAGTGGAAGGCAACCCGTTGTTTTTATCGTATTCATACCTAAAAACATGAGTTGAGTACCATTGTCGATTGAAACCTCCCCTTATCAAGCATAGTTTTATTTGGTACTTAACTATATCACTCGACACTCCTTCACAGGTACAATTCTCGTTTTTTTCATTGCTTTTATTTCGATTTTATTTGTTTTTCTTACCAGTCTCACACTGTATAACATTGGAGATAGTGTCATTTAAGTCCGAGGGAGGTTTATGCCGATATTTTGTTCTGTTTGGAGTGCCAATGAGTCGTTTTATTGAGTTAAAATAGAGTCAATTAGGAATGACGAAATTGTTGACTACATAATGTACTGAATGAAAACACCAAACTTGATTGATCTGCTAGTAACACCCACGCTTATTATGAGTGTTTGCAGGAACCAAAGCTGATTTCCAACATAATTTACTTGTTTTTTTTCTCTAAAGGCTTAGTATACATTGGATTGGATTTCTCATTCCATTCTGGAAGGCATGTATGTGTGAGTATGGTATCCCTATCTTGGCTCTTACGATATATAAAAGGTTGAAACAATTTTTTGAAGAGTAGAGGGATAGGAAGTCCAAGGGCCCCATTATTCTACTTCAAATGGAATGATCACACATCGATGCAAGCGAGGGGTAGGACAATTTTATGTGAACCCATTATTCACCTACATCTTAGTAAGATATGAAAAAATGAAAGAGAAAGAAAAAAGTGAAAATCGACCAGAAAAGGAAAAAATAGAGAGGAAAGCAACCATAGTAAGATTGCATGTGTGATACAAATACCTGAATGAGTAAGAATATATGTTTTCTTTTATCAATACTCCCAAAATGAGCCTACAGATTTATCTCAGAAATGAGATCAATAGAGAGGTATGTCAAATGGTATCTAGTGAGCTGTGGGCTTGATGGTCATGTTACTAAATGGAGGTCAAGTACGTGGAAGTGCCTTCTAAGGTTCGTACTGATTTGATGTCACTTGAAACATTGAAGAGGTGATGGTGGTGGTTTTAAAGAGAAGTGTGTACCTGCGGTTTCAGATCTCTTCCACAAGTTCATTCTATGTTTTGCTTGAGGGCAAACAAATGATAAATCTGGGGGTATTAATATATCTTGGTTTTTAGGGATTTTAATCATGGCACAATTCTAGTTTTAGAGTCTTTATTTCGAGTATGTTCTAGAGTCTTTACATGTTCAAGTATGTTGTGGAGCATTTTGCAGATTATAGAACCATTTGGAGCATCAAGAAGAGTTGTACTAAAAAGTTGAAGTCTGAGCCAATATTTGAAGACTGTGTCGATCTCCACTCCTCTCACCCATGCGATTTGACAAAACCGACCCAATTTTCAAGAATTACATATTGATCCATAAGTTTCTCTAAATGCAAGAAGACTCATGGATGTGTTTTAACCTATAGTTTATTTTCCAGCCACTGTTTTGGCTATGCTTTTCTATGCTAATATAGCTTTAGAGAGAATATCGTACACTCCTTCAGAGACTGATTGGAACTCGAGTATTTCTTAGTTTTATTATTTTATGTATTTACTAAGACTATCTTTATGTTTTTCATGATCATGTCTAAGTAATATACTTGTTAGATTTAAGAATTTTCTAGGGTTGTGAATAACTATTGATTTATAGAACTGTTAGAGTAGTCTAATCATATCCTTCACCTTGATTGCTATTCGTGCATGTTTCTACAGTAGTTAACTAGAACATTGATCCTAGGATAGTGGTAAGACATGAGAGTATACTCAACACTTGAATTGAACCTCAGTGAGGTAAGTAACTATTTGCAGCGAAAGCTGGTTTAAGTGTTTAGTGAACATATCAAATTGGAAACTATTTCATGTTCAATTCATCTGATAGTTATCGCATTGAGTTGGGTACCTTACTTTTGAATTCAAGTTCTAGGATTGCTTGCAATAAAACCTTTAGCATGTATTTGTTTCAGTTCTGATTACATGTTTTAATATCCCTGAGTCTAGTTTTTCTCCCATATGTCTTACCGATTTACTATTTTGATCTGTTGCTTTCTTGTCTTTGACTTAGCTTAACCAAACAGTGATAATATAGTGTGTGAACCCCACTTTTTGTGGATTCAATACTCAAGTACTACACCGATTTTCTTATTTGAAAGAGGTGTTTGAGGTTAATTTGAGTATATCACTATACACACACCAAGAACCCTTGATTGAGTGGTGATGAAGAAGACACCACTTCAGACGAACAATTGACATAAGGTTCGGCCTCGTAGCTACAATCAAAAATTTTGGGCCTCATTGCTAGAAGGAAAATTTGTTGGTTCTAATGTTCCAAAGATATTGTGTGGTCAACATGAAGCCTCTCACAACCACCTTGGTTTGAGAGAAGTATCATGTACCATAAATAATATCTTCAATTATGTTTTATCACAAGTGGTCAACATGCTTTACCATGAAAGTTAGAGAAATTCCATCCACATCATCAAATCCACCAAATCACAAATCTTCTGATGACAAACAAATAGTTCATGTCCACCTTGCCACAACGATAAATAATATGATATCTCACCTTTGGTGTGGACCAACAAGTTTATCCTAATATAAACATGAATCATCCTTTTATGTGAGCTGACATAGCAACTTTCAAACTCTCTCCACAAGGAAACTTTGTAATGGCCTCAAACTTCAACAATGAAAATTTAAGCATTTTTTTTTCATTTTAAACCGACCACAAGACTACTTCCCCTTGGAAAACAACTACGTCACATGGATAAGCTTACATGAATAGTTTTAGTTCGTAGAGAATTTTTAATTTAACTTTCTAGTGATTTAAATAGTATATTATAATCTATTTAAATACATATGTATTATTAAATAAAAATTTGAATAAAATTATTTAATTTAAATTTGATTTTTATATAATTAAATGTAAATTTGAAATTAAATATTTTAAACAAATAATAAAATTTATAAACTATAAAAATTAATTTTAAATATAATTTAATTCTAAAGTTTTTATTTCTGCATTTTGTGAGGAAAACACCTAAAGATCCATTAAAATTTAATGAAAATATTGGTCCCACCAAAAATATATAAATAAAATTAATTAAAAAATACATGAAATGATATGGCGAATTCTAATTGGATAGGTGATGTCATACCTCCCGGTAAAGATACTTTTCACTTTTTAAGATTCTTTCCCCTTTTAGTATATAAAAGAAGAACGATAACGTATGTAACCCAACTTGAACCGAACCAGATATATCAGGAACGTTAGGTGAAAACGGAACCTAAACGCGAACGATTCTGTCCGAACCGGATCTTAACCTGTTTTGATTAAACGATATATTTAATCAAAGGGCCCCATATTAGCTTTAAGCTTCTTCTCCATCGATACTCTCTCAGACATACTCCAATCTACTTTGAGGTTCGTAATCAATCTTTGTTGCATTTTTATGTTTTGTGATTATCGAATCGAAATTGTAAATTATCCTCATTGATCTCTCTAGAACCCTATTCGTTTGAATCCATAATTCCTCAGATCTGATATTTGTTTTGTATTTTTCTCACCTTGTCTTACAGATCCGAAGATTCTCTGATTTTGCAGGTCATTTTCTTTTTATTCTGGTAATCACTGATCGCTTAGGATTCGGGATCATCTAATTTGAGATGATGATCATGGTTTGATATTGATTTGTTGTTGTTGTAGGTGTTCAGGTTTTGTGATATCTCTTTGGTGATTGAAGCATGGCTGCTCCAGTGCCTCCAGGAGCACAAAGACCAAACAATCCTCAAAACACCGCTCCTCCAAATTTCATCCCTGGTTCACAAGGAAATCCCAATTCTCTAGCTGCCAACATGCACAACTTGAACATTCACCGCCCACCTCCTCCCATGCCCGGTTCTGGTCCTAGACCATCTCCACCTTATGGTCAATCACCACAACCTTATCCTCAATCAGGTCCTTCCTACGGTGTCCAACAACAACAACCTAGACCTTCTCCAATGGCTAGGCCTGGACCTCCTCCTCCTGCAATGACTAGACCAGGTGGACAACCTCAGCTATCCCAACCCGGCGGGTTTCCCTTAGGAAGACCTAGTGGTCCACCTTCTAGCCAGCCACCGTTTGGCTCTAGACCACCGGGTGCTCCAATGCCTGGTGCCTCTTCAGGTCCACCAGGAGGTGTAGCTGCAGCTCCTCCTTCAGGAGCACGCCCGGTTGGTTTTGGTTCACCTCCACCTATGGGACCTGCCATGTCCATGCCTCCCTCTGGAATCCCTGGTGGTCCGGTGACTAATGGGCCTCCTCCGATGATGAGTCATGGTGGTCCAGGCCCGGTCACAAATGGGCCTCCGATGATGGGTGCAGGGGGATTTCCCAGAGGATCTCAGTTTCCAGGTGGTTCTATGATGGGTCCACCGCCTCCATATGGACAGTCTCCCAATGCACATTTAGGTTCACCATTAACTTCACCTCATGCTCATTCAATTCCTCCGCCAACATCTTTTCCTGGTGCCCCTTATGGCAGGCCAGGCGGCTTTCCTTATGGAGCACCACCACAGCAGGTACAATATATGAAGATCATGATGTATGGTTTGATTAGGATGAAAGTAAAACATGTTCTTGATACGACTGTGACAATATTAGGTGATACTGAAATTCAAAAGCCTAGTGTTGGTAGGGACCACTTGATGTGATATCATTAGATTTTTTCTTTTCATTTTGTTTCGTAGGCTAGAGTTTCACAGTTAATGTATTTCCTTTGTGAGACTTATAATGATTGCTTCTGAAATTTTAAAATTCGTAGCATCCTTCTACTCCTGCCACTCCTGGTTCTATTTATGGCATGAGTCCTGTGCCAAATCAGTCAATGACCACTGTGTCTGGCTCCTCGAAGGTTGATCTTAGTCAGATCCCAAGGCCAGGTTCAAGCTCCGGTCCAATTATGTACGGAACTCGCCAGGAGAATCAGGCTAATCCTCCACCTGTATGTCTTATAATATTCATATGTATACTGTTTCATCTTAAGTGAGACTGAACCAATTCTATTTATTTCCCCTGAATCTCTCTTTTTTTTTTTGAAGCCTACTACTGTTGATTATATTGCTAGAGACACTGGAAATTGCAGCCCACGTTACATGAGGTGCACAATCCATCAGGTAAGTATGAAACGGTTGAGCTAAATGTAACTCTTTGTGTTTTAATATTGATCTGCATCCATTCACCACAGATCTTGATACCTTGCTTTGTTTCCACAATAGATCCCATGTACTGTTGATCTTCTTTCTACATCTGGTATGCAACTGGCCTTAATTATCCAACCGTTGGCTCTTTCTCATCCGTCTGAAGAGCCTATCCAAGTAAGATTAAACTATTCCCATACTGACTTTTCTGATCACGCAAGGCATTAGCATTTTGACGTTTATCGATTGAACTGTTTATATTTTATTGTGTTCTCTTGTCTAATTGATCAGTCCCTGTAGTTTCCAGTTGAATATAGAATTTTCTGGTTTCAGTCCTTTGTTTTTAACGGGAGAAAACATAAATTAATGCTTCTTGTAAGATTTTACGATAAATTCAGCTCATGTATGTATGAACCTATGTTATTGAGCAGGTTGTGGACTTTGGTGAGAGTGGCCCTGTTAGATGCTCACGCTGTAAGGGATACATCAATCCTTTCATGAAGTTCGTTGACCAAGGAAGGAAGTTTATATGTAACTTGTGCGGTAAATTACTGTTCCCATAAATAAAGGCCATAGATAATAGTTACTGCTATATTAACTGCAATAATGAGTTCCAAGTTACGAGAAAACTAAAAATATTCTACAGTAGATGCAACTATGGTCTTAAGAGACACCGCTCCCTAGGAATTGTTATCATCATAACTAAGCTGTTTTAGTCAACCATCATAACCAATTAGGACTTCAATAATTTGGAATGTTTTTGTGATCCATTTTCTAATTAACTATTTTTGCACAGGATACACTGATGAGACTCCCCGTGAGTATCAATGTAATCTGGGTCCAGATGGTAAACGTAGAGATGCTGATGAAAGGCCTGAACTGTGTAGGGGGACTGTTGACTTTGTTGCTACAAAAGAATATATGGTTAGTATGTGAACTTTTCTGATTTTTTTGGGCCAAAATTTCGTGCTACCTACCTTCATACAACGTTAGTTTCCTTCATCACGAGGTGCTCAGTCCTCCAATGCATTAGTTTTTTCAAAAACTGGGGACTGACTTTAGTAAGGCAGAAGGCAGAAAATGTACTCTCTCTCTCTATTTTGCAATACCTCTTACTAGTGTTGATGAACAAAGTAAAAATCAATCCTTTAGAAATAAGGTTTGCTTTCTAGCCAAAAGTTGTGAGTTTTCTGGGTTGGAATAAGATTCTAATATGATTAGATATGAATTTGTTGATGCGGAGAAAGCTACTTGATTTATTGCAACCAGATGGAGATAACATTCAATATTTATTTTACAGGTACGAGATCCAATGCCAGCAGTGTATTTCTTTCTCATTGATGTATCAATGAATGCGATTCAAACAGGTGCAACTGCTGCTGCTTGCAGTGCTATCCAGCAAGTTCTCTCAGACCTTCCTGTAAGTTTTCTCGCTCTTTCCAATTATGTACATGTACTGGACATTGTACACTGACTACTGTTGGGTAGTAGTCCTTAAATTAAGTGTCCCTGTTGGACGGATCCTTATTTAGTATTGTATTAGCTATCATACCCTCTCTTTTGCTGATCTCTTCCTGAAATAAGTTTGTTATATTCGAAATCGTATACCACTTTATTTACTATGAAACAAAGTCCTGAAAGGAGGATTATAGATAAAATAACACCCAAGAATCTTAGGGACGGATTGGAAAACATCAATTCTCTTATATACCCAAACAATTCTCTTCTAGCACCCTGACTTGTTGATGTGGGATAACTTTTTTTTTTTCTTGGTTAATGATGTGGCATACTTGATGAACGCATGTACCACGAGATAAATTAGCTGGGAAATTGGGCTAGGATGTGGTCACTAGAGTAATGCTTTAGGTAGACATGTTTTGAAAACTTTGTTTGTTTTTAACAAAATCATGTATTCATTTTGCAGGAAGGGCCTAGGACATTTGTTGGAATTGCCACATTTGACTCAACAATACACTTTTATAATTTGAAGCGTGCACTGCAACAGGTGATTTGTTACATTAGTTATTTTTGTTTCTTTTGCTAAAATATTTGAAAGGGAATGTAGTTATCTTTATCTGCCTTTAGTATCATAGATTTAAAGGTGTTATCGTGCTGCAAACAATTTTTCTATGTCACCTGGCTGAATAAATTAAGACCTTTTAGATTTCTTCACTTGAGAGTCACTCTTTAGTGCAGTAGGCATGATGACGAACAACCTATTTTGTTTTAAATTTGGAACAAGTTCATTTTATTTCTTCTTCTGTTGCTATAATTGTAAGAATCTATGCTCTCTATTTCCTGTTAATTTTTTTTTTTATTGTTGATTCCTTTGTGATTTTGATTCATCTTCTTCTGTGCAGCCGTTGATGCTCATTGTTCCTGATGTTCAAGATGTTTACACACCTTTAGAAACAGATGTCATTGTTCAGCTATCCGAGGTAAGCTCTTGGCTACTTGCTTCGTTCTATGCCGACAGTGGTTATCCTTACTTATTTCTTATTCTCTCTGTTACCTTATTCTGTTGGAATTCAGTGTCGTCAACACCTAGAGATTTTGCTGGAAAGTATCCCTACAATGTTTCAGGAAAGTAAGAGTCCTGAATCTGCTTTTGGTGCAGCAGTTAAGGTATGTTATTTCCAAATGTAGATGCTCAACTAATAGTTGCGGGAAAATTAAGAAGGAAATCAAATTGGGTTTGTGATTGGATTAGACAATGGGCTGGTGATGTAGCAAAGTGCATATTAGGTGTATTGCTCTTCTTATGCCATTGGCTCATGTATCTACAACTTATTTTTTCCTCCTAGGCTGCATTCTTAGCGATGAAGAACACTGGAGGAAAGCTCATGGTGTTTCAATCAGGTATGCTGCTCTTTCTACTTGGACTAATGCTGTTGATTCCAGTCACTTGTAATCAGTCTATAAAACTTCGTATCACCCTGATGTATATTTCTTTTTAGTACCAGACTACCAGTTCGTTCTTCTTCGTTTAGTACCTGTGTAAATAAACTGATATGATTATCATCCTCCACAGTTTTACCTTCTGTTGGTATTGGAGCACTTTCTTCTAGAGAAGCCGATGGGAGAGCTAACGCCTCTGCGGATGAAAAGGTACACATGCATTTTTTTTGTTTCTTATATTGCGTTATGAAGTAAATGTTTTGTTTTAATGTATTTCTTAGGGTTTTCCCGTCTTGTTTTGTCTAAAAACATTAATAGCATCTGGTCCTGACATTGTTGTCACGATTGAAAATAAATCTTCTTTAATATGATTTCAGGAGGCCCATAAATTACTACAGCCCGCAGACAAAACCTTAAGGACCATGGCTATTGAATTTGCTGAATACCAGGTACCAATAGATCCGATATGGAGAATTAACCAGTAGTGTTGTATCAATCATTTACTGTGTAGCACTTTCTTAGTGGGTGCAATATATTTTGCTATCTAACGTATCCGTACATGCCTCAGGTCTGTGTAGACTTATTTATCACAAGTCAGGCCTATGTTGACATGGCTTCAATTTCCGAGATCCCAAGAACTACTGGAGGACAGGTAGATTCAAACATTTATTTATAACCGACTTGTATCGATTTGCATAAATGATGATAGTACATACAAAGTTCACTTAGAAATTGTTATTTTCTCATGATGGCATGTCTTTTGTTTTACTTTTATTTAACTTTCCATTGTTCTTCGTTTCCAGGTTTATTGCTATTTCCCTTTCTCAGCTCTTTCAGATCCACCTAAGCTCTACAACGATCTTAGATGGAATATTACTAGGCCTCAGGGTTTTGAGGCTGTTATGCGAGTTAGATGCAGTCAGGTAACACTTTTGGGTAGATAGGTCTCTCCATGTATTACTTTGCAAAATTCACCATTTAGGTTATATCGATGAATACAACAACTCCTGCTGATTATTGTAGGGTATTCAAGTGCAAGAATACTCAGGGAACTTCTGTAAACGCATACCAACTGACATTGATCTACCTGCGGTGGGTGCATCCTCCTGTAAATTGTTTTTATTAGGTGTCTCCGATAGCGTTGTGTATCTATATATCCTGTCAATACCAAAAAATGAATATTTCTCTGTGTCGTGTCAAGAGGGAGACACACGATTTTGGTTATTCATTGCAAGTTTGGTATAATTTTGTTTCATTTTTAACGAACCTTGTGCCCCGTGCAGATTGACTGTGACAAAGCTGTAATGGTGACATTAAAACATGATGACAAACTACAAGACGGAGCGGAATGCGGTTTTCAGGTTTGCTTTGTACTCATGTTAATTGGCCATTCAAGCTAATTTTCATGTCGAAATGTTGGTTTACCTTTTTATCTCATGTTTATGTTTTCTTTATGATTCTCTGTGGTTTTCAGTGTGCTCTTTGTATACGACCATAACTGGAGAAAGAAGAATTAGGGTTATTAACTTATCACTCCCTTGTACAAGCATGCTCAGTAACTTGTTCCGCTCAGCTGATCTAGATTCCCAGTTTGCTTGTATGCTGAAACAAGGTAGGTTTCTTTGTTTTCAATTTCACCTTTATATTTTTTTAACGGTGGGTGTCTTTGTTTTCATGCTTCTGAATCTACTGTTAACAATGTTTTCATTTGGTGTGATATAATCGACTGGTGTTTCCTTTTTTTATGTAGCGGCTAATGAGATACCTACCAAGGCACTTTCATTGGTAAAGGAGCAAGCAATTAGTAGTTGCATCACCACACTCTGTTCATATCGCAAATTTTGTGCTACCGTTACATCAGGTGGACAACTTATTCTTCCTGAAGCACTCAAGCTGTTGCCACTATATACTCTCGGTATGTCCTTGTTACTTATATTCCATTTGAAGCAAAATTGTACACCACTTTAGTTTGGTTTGCTCCTTGTGCGCAAGACATTTTCTATGCATCTAATTATTATTGCCTTTTGAATGCCTACAATATGTTTGCTTGCATGAATGGCGATTAGTGATGGTGGCACTCCTGTTCTGCTAAATTTGCTGCTTTCAATGTGCGGCTGCATAGAATATTTTGACAAATTATGTTTGATACTTATCATATGCGAACCATTTAGATGTATTTGATCCTATCTTTCGGAAATACGGGTGCTACTCTTGCTTTGTATATTGTTTTGTTTATATTTCATTTGCTAATTGCTGAATGCAACATATAGCGCTGTAGAGAAGAACTTGTGATATCATTATTTCTTTCTTTCAGCCTTGACCAAAGGTGTTGGATTACGGTCGGATGGGAGAATTGATGATCGATCATTTTGGATAAACCATGTGTCATCATTATCTACTCCTTTGGCAATTCCGCTAATTTGTCCAAGGATGATTGCTGTTCATGACCTTGATACAAAGGTATGGAGCTATATTTTTTGATGCTCAGGTTTAGTTATGCCTGAATATACTCTTTCCCTTCTTTAATCTATCAGGATAACGAAGAAACTGTGGTTCCTTCTCCAATACCATTGCTAAGTGAACAACTTCGCGATGATGGAGTCTATTTTCTCGAGAACGGTGACGATGGTTTCATATATGTCGGGGAGTCAGTAAACTCGGATATCTTGATGAAGCTCTTTAATGTTCCTTCAGCTGCTGACATTCCAAGTCAGGTAAACCAGTCATCATCTCAGGAGCTGACTGTTACTTGCTCAACCATTTGACACGCTCGGAAATGATTGTTTCATCAATTCATTGTATTTATTAGTGAAAGAGGAACTCTTTTCTGAAGTTGGCGAAACCTACCTAACATGATATACGCTATGTTTTCCTTCACAGTATGTGCTGGAGAAGTATGATAATCAGCTCTCAAAGAAGTTCAACGACGTGGTGAATGAAATAAGGAGGCAAAGAAGTTCTTACCTACGGTATTCCAACAAAAGTCTCGAATATATATATATATATATATCCTTCTGTATTTGGTGATTTCCGTTCAAACCTAATAGAAACTCTTCATGTTTTCTCTTTGCAGACTTAAATTGTGCAAGAAGGGAGATCCAACAGGTGAGTTAGCTGTCAAAGTTACTGTTAGCATAGCTAACTTTTTACTCTTTTTTTTTTGGTTAGCAGAGAGGTTGATCAGTTCTGAACTCTGTTTTATCTCAGGAATGTTGTTCCTATCGTATATGGTAGAGGACAGGACAGCGGGTGGACCCTCGTACATGGATTTTCTTGTTCAGGTTCACCGTCAAATCCAAGGCAAACTGAATTGACTAGTTTCTCATGTCTCCTCCGTTTCATGTCTTCAAAAGCTTTAGATTAGAAGAGCAAAAACAGCAGAGGAAAAAGAAAAAGGGAAAACAATCTTGTTCCTTTGTACATACTTTTGGCTGGAAACTTCATTCTTTAAGTTCTTGTGTGCTTGAGAAGTTAGATATTCAATGGAAGATACAAAGAGGTGGAGAGAGAGAGAGAGACAGAAAGCATGTTTTCTTTTGCCTTGTTTATACATGGAACAACCTATTCGTAGTGGTACTTGGAGGTTAATTTAATTAATATTTACGACAGTATTTTTCGGATCCATGCCTGTTCTGCTGTCTGCTATTTTGCACTTTTTCTTAGCTTGAAAGAATATGGGCGTGTTAGTGCAAATTAGATTTATAATGATTACCAGAATTATCAATTGCAGTATTATTGGTATAGAAATTTTCACATTCATTAAAATCTGTTAACGTTTGATGATTTTATAATTCTATTTTGTTGTTTAAAAGGTTTGATTTTAGTGATTTTACAAATATCCATTGGTTAGGTTGGTAACATAATTTTCAAGGAGTATTTTGTATTTAAAAACTAGATTTTGAATTCTTAAATATCATGTTACAAAAAAAAAAAAAAAGAATTCTTAAATATCTTCTGAACTGTTTATTTGACATATATGTGTTAAATTGTGTATATATTAAACATTTTAAAAATTGATTTATGTTTAAAGAAGGGTTATCTAGTTCAATTATTCAATTTTAGAATTTAAAGTTAAGAGACTTCGTCGAGAAATATACCAAACAATTATATACTAACATACTCTAGATGCAGTTTTCAAGTACAAGGGTAAATTTAGAGTTAGGAGATTTCGTAAAGAAGTCTTCGTTAACCTAAATTCACCTAAGCAGTTTTGCACTAGCAAATTTCACGTAAATATATGATAAATTTAAAATTTTGGAGATTTTCTAAATAATTATATTCTATCAAAAGCTAATTTAGTGAACCGTGAATTTTACTTTCAATTTAAGGGCAATAGATATTAAACCAATAAATTTAAACGAAACTAAAATTTACTTAATATTTATGGTGTAGAAAACATCATGTGAAATCTATTTCACCAAAATTTAACCTAATTGAAAATTTGCTCTCTCTCTCTCTCTCTCTCTCTCTCTCTCTCTCTCTCTCTCTAACATCTGCGACAAAATTCTTATGTTTCTCTCTCTTAAACTTTGTATACTCTTGATACATTAAAATTGGATATTTTCTACGGAAAATACTTTAGATTTAATTTCAGAAAACCATTTCTACACTTTGTTTCTATAAGTTCAATATCAAATAAGAAATTTGGATAGCAAGTAAACAAAGGTGGTTTGGTTTCAGATTACAAAAGAGTTCGGCCTCAGCGATGGGTCTGGTATCGAAACGACTGAGAGCCGAATAATTATTCAAGGAACAATTCACAGCAAATTTAGAACTCGAAAACACAATAAGATCGATCCACTTTCGTGGCATCTTCCCTTTTATCAAGCAATCCTAATATCTAAATTAGGGAATGATGATAAACATTAAAGTTCATATTCAGTATGTTCACAACACGCCCTAACATCTACTTTTGCTGGTTAGGGACGAGTTTCCCATTCATATTGTTTCTAGTAACCTAAAATACTTTTGGTAAATAGATTAGAACTATAATCATGTACTAAGTGATCAGTTTAATGCATGCTTTAAGTACAACAGGGAATGGAGACAATAAAAAAATAATTATTCAGCTCATAAATCTCGACACTTTAACACTCTAGACCTAACAAATCAACAACTCAGTCATGAACAAATAAAAATAGAGATAGATAATGAAGAAAATATGCTGATCGATTGAAAAATAATAACAAGAGGGTTCATGATTCTTCCCAAGTGCGTAGAGATCCTTCTCCCTTCAATCTTATAATTGATAGTCTCTCTCAAAAACTTATGTAAAAACATAATGTGTTCTGAAAATAATAATAAGAAACAATATATATTGCAGTGGCACCTCTACGAGGGAAAAGGGGGATCCCTAAACAAAATCCTGAATTATTTGGAAATTTCTTTAAAATCTCAATCTTAGGAGCGACTGCTCCATTATGAGATCGGATACTTTTTTGAAATCTCCAAATTGCACTCTTTTTTGCATGCTTTCCTCCAAGTGATCCCCATTCCATCTACAATCTATTCCAGACTTGTAATGATTCAAAAATCACTAAAAAGACTAAAATGATGTACAATGTGTCAAAATGCAATAAATCTCCGAAACTTAGATCCTTGTATGTCCGCAAACAAAATCAGAATCTAAAGAATGAAAGAAAGTTTGAAAACACGGGAACTCTCAAATTCTCAGCAGCAATACTTCAACTACAAATTGCAGACCCACACAAACAATAAAACCAGAGCAACACACCCTTAGGGAAACCCCACTGACATCTAAGCAAACATGCTCCATACTTGTTATCCAAAACCTAAAACTATACATTCTAGACAAAAACTCCTTACATTTAATTAAGAGTGTTGTGAGCTTCTAATCACGGGCATCATTCCTGGTAGACGACACTAGGTATAAAACATGCTAATTTAATGGTGGTTGATAACGTGCGGGTTAAGGTTTATATTAAAGCATGCAATCTATCAAATTAACCCTACGAACTACTCTTGCTAAGAGAGGTCTAATTGTAGTACTTAGGGATTGAATCCGCAGAGAGCGAGAGCACACAATAGAATTTTGAGTTCTAAAACTTAAGCTAGGCAAGCTATAAATAGGAGGTTTGTATGAGGGTTTTTATTTCTAAAAGGAAATTATCTAAATAAGTTCACTGATTCAAATACGGAAAAGATAGATCTTGGATTTCAAGCAAGTGAATTATAATGGATAGGATGCATGGAATTATGAATATGCAAGGACCTTAATCACAATCCGACCTCCTCTCGTTCCAAATCTCGTATGCGAACAGAGGAGTCGTCTGTTGATCGACGGTTATTAGACATGAAGTTCGTCCGCTAGGTTAATTACACCAACTCTCGCATTTATCTAACAACCTAGCTCAATGGAATCAATTCATGCACATAAACTACTCTCGTAGTTGTCTATGTCCTAGGTTTAAGTTTCTAGTTAGCTACTCTAAAAAAGTTTGAAATCACCATCGGTCGACACCACCACCTCACCATCGGTTGACGGCTTGGATGGTTTACCATCAGTAGACACTATACACTCACCATCGGTCGAAACTCCTTACGGAGTTTGGTAACCTTGACTAAATAATGAAAAACTAAATTAAAACTTACTACACAGTGGGCTGCCTCCCACTCAGCGCTTGATTATAGTCTTAAGCTTGACATTGTGACTTTCGGACTAGGAAGGTAAGTCATAAAACCAATGTGGAAAGCAAGTATCCACATATTCGCTGCTCATCCCAAACCATGCACTGATAAAACCTTTTACAGCCTCATCTGCTCGGTCTTTCTGATGTTCCATCTTCCTCTGAGTAAATGCTAATCTCCCCATCCTGTCTTCAAGTGCTTACATGCGTTCCGTCAGCATGTTCAGTCTGGCATATGTGGGCTCTAAAATATCCTCCAAACTCTGGTTGATACTTTCCCTCATTAAGTCTCAAGAAAGGTAAATTCCATCAAGCTTGTCCTGTAAGAGATCCTCTGTTACCAGTCTCTACCCAGATGCTGCATTGTGGCTGTCGATCGATGGCCAACTGTTTCCGTCGATCGATGCTAAGTTGATTGCCTCACCCGATGTTTTATTTCAAAAGAGATTCCCTGATCCGTTGGCCATATCTAGTATGTCTGCGATATCGTCCTTGAACACATTGAGAATCATTCCATCCATTGCCCGTGCATAACCATCTGGGTCTCTCATTATTCCAAAATCATCTGGTCTTAGGTAGCCATAATCTTCATTGTATCTTGTCGGGGCGTCGTCGATCAATTTTTTAGAGTCATCATTGATTGATACTGCATTCCAGCTTTCATAGGATCCCCTGAAATTTTTAGTCTCTTCGAGTGCAAAAGCATGGTACTCGACTGCTTCTTCGTCAAGGTAAGACTCATCGTAATCTTGGTTGTCAGGCTCTGGAATTCTCTCACGATAATGTTGCCCTATGTTGACTATCTCTTCTTAATTGTCTTCGTCATTCTGACCTGGATAACCGTCGACCGATTGTGGGACGTTAGCGTCGATATATGCCAAAGGGTGGGATCCATGCTGGTTCTGGTTGAAGGGACCGTCGACCGATGCCAAGGGTTGGGTGTTGATCGATGTTGTGTCTGCAGGCTCATCGTCTTGATCGTATTTGCAGAAGCATGTAGCAATCAAACCTGGATCATCACTCAATTCTATCTAAGTAGCCTTGTTCTTGACTTTAACAGGTTCATAAAAAATGTATGGAATAATAAAGGATAGATACAACCTGTTTGTCTTCATGTCGCAGATAGCTTCCACTGTTCCATAAAAGCTCTTCCAAGGAGTAAGGAAGAATTCCAATCAATATTTATATCCATCACATGGAAGTCTACTGGAACTAAGGCATTGCGAATCTGCACTTGGACATCTCTAGCTATTCCTCTTGAATTCACTTTGGAGCAATCCACAAAGGTGAATAAATCACTAGAAGGTTTCATTTTCAGGTTTAGCCTCTCTGCCATCACTCTAGGCATGATGCTAACTGCTGATCCAGTATCGCAGAGGGCGTTAGGGTACTCGTGACCTTTGACAAGACATGGGATCACAAATTTTCCAGGGTCACTTTTCTTCTTGAAAGTAGTCCTCTGCTTCATTCTCTCTTTGAGGTCATTGAAGATGCGCTATGTCCTTTTGTGTTTCCTTGGATTCCCTGAAAAACATCCACAATCTGTGATTATAATATGCTTCATCAAATAGAGTATCTAAAGAAATTTTAAAAACTCTTTTGGCAAAGCCATCCATCTCTTTGTCAGCTGCTTCTCTGCGAAGATGTTTGGGAATCTTCTACTTCCTTCTGGAGTGTTTTTATGTTGTCATGGGATCAGGTGTATTGGCATTATGTTCCCGACTCTCTATCCTCGAAGGTCTAACAAATAGGCTGGCACTCGGACTTGGTAACCAAATCGGTTATGTTGTTGGGGGCTGTCGATTGATGTTTGCTTCTCACCGTCGATCGAAGTTGGAGGATTCACATGAGGCAACTGACTTTGCAGGTTCTGTCGATCGATGGTCCGGCTCGGGTGTCGATCAAAACCTATGCGAACTGCCAAAAGACATGGCACTTTCTACACGAAATTTCCTTCTTGCAGTTGTTCTCTCTTCAACTCTTGCCACAAGTCTTCACCTATCAATGCATTGACGTGGTGCTTCTGACTAACTTCTCTTTTCTCCTTAATCAAGGCCTCATGTCTCTGAATGGCCTCACTTGTGTGGACCACTTGATTCTCCAACTTCTTGACATGAGTGTTGAGGTTCTCAAACTTGGTGTTGAGGTTGGTGTACAATAAATATATCTTCCCATTGAAGTTCACAGTCATCTGCTGCTGCTGCTCCAGTATCCTATCAACCATAGCTTCCAATCTGGTCTCCTGAGGCTTTTGCTAATGTGAATTCTGATTGTAGTTACTAATGTTGCCACCATAAGAGTTTCTGTTGTAACCTGGATTTCCTGGTCTTTGATAACCGTTTCCACCAAAAAATTCACATCCTCTTCCTCACCTTTTATTTCCAGGGTTTTCATTTCTTGATTCTTGAGAAATTTCTGAACACTGTCCAACTTTGCCTTAACTTCATCTATATGCTCCCTGCTCAAGGATGAGCTGATTTCTTCCTTCATAGTCAGTGTTCTTGGTACTATTTCTAGACGCCAAGTTCTTAAGTAGCCTTGTTTCTTCTTCTAGACTCCTAGTGCTGAAATTTTCTTCACTAGCTTTCTCTAAAGCCATCTGGTACTGCAGATCAATACATCTGAAGAAAGTGCTGAGTAGCTGCACTTCATTGAATCCGTGGTGTGGGCAGTCTCTCTGGTAGGATTTGAATCTGAACCAAGAGCTTCTAAATGATTCCCCAAGCTCCTGTGTGAATGTAGCGATCCTGCTCCTTAAGTATTCTGCCTGCGCATCATCAAAGAAATTGTGCAGGAATGCATTCTTGATGTCTGTCCAGGATGTCAGAGATACTGATGGTAGTTGCTTAAGCCAATGCGAAGCACCTCCAGCAAGTGAGTACTTGAAGAATAGATAGTCCTATGGACTCCATTGGACTTAATAGCAGAAACTAGATCCTCAAATCGCTCCAGATGATCCATAGGGTGCTCATGTCGCAATCCATGGTAGGGTGTCTGCGCAACAAGTGCGAAGAAGGGCGGTTTGATCTCAAAATAATTCCTCTGGAAAGCTGGAGGACGAATGGAGGATCTGTTAGCATAGAACTGGTCTGGACGATTGTATTCTACCAATGTCCATTGAGTAGCTTGGGTGGCAACTTCAGGTTGAGCTACTTCAACGTCTGCTTCTGGTTCAGGGATTACAGCTCCATGTTCGTCAATTCTCTGACATATTGCATTAAGCATATGACCTTCAAGGTCATACATGTCTCCTCTTTCATCTTGAACCACAACTAAAGTCACAACCATCTTTCTCGAGTTACCGTCAATCGATTCCGTGCGGGTACTGTCGATCTATGTTGATTCGTGAGTGTCGGTCAGCGGTCGAGTGCTACTATCGATCAATGTTAGTCCGTCTGTTTCCGGATGGAACGTTCGATTGCAACGGGGTCTGAGAAGAGTAATTCCTTGTTTTTTTGGCTTCTGGTACTGCTAGGCATGCACCTGAAAGACAAGAAAAATAAACTATCAATAACTTGCAATAAAAGAAAAAGCATAGAGTAAATGGAATCAATTAAGGCATATAACCTACTCTTTTAGTTGTGTATGTCCTAGGTTCAGGTTTCTAGTAAGCTACTCTAGAACACAAGCATTTAACACAATTCCATAGATGGATATCTATTCATCCTAGCAATCCTATTTTTGGGCTAATTCATCAGTACCATAATGAACTCTAAATCTAACAAGAGAATTACTCAGGTATAATCATAGAAAGCATGATAAAATGAATAATAAAATGCATAGAATAGATACTAGGGTTCCAATACAAATCTTTAAAGAAGTTCAGATCTCCTCCCCAAAAATACTAAGAAAACTAAAAGCTGTAAATAATACTATGCTATGAAATCTCTGTCTGTTTTCCTAAACAATGGCAAGTCCTTTATAAACTAGGTCAAAACTCGTCCAAGGGCATTCTTTTAAATTGTCTTGACTTGGACTTGAAGTCGGTCAATGACTCTGCGAGTAGACCGTCGATCGACAGCAAGTGTGCACTGTCGATCGATGACCAGGCTTGACATCGACTTTGACTTAGCTAAATGTGGAAAACTACTGAATATCTTCTATGTTGCTCTAGCAAGCTCCATTACCTCCATAACTTCAATATGTACATTGACCTGAAAAGACTCTAAAACACAGTCTATACATACATAATAGACTCCAAATAGGGTCCATATGATAGTCTTAAACTGGTAAATAACAAGGTATATCAGTGGAACTATAGGCATTTAAGGGCTACCATTTCGGTGTAAATGATGCATGATATCGCATGAGATTGAAAGAGAGGATATGCACATTGACTCTGAAGCAATCTCTTTGTTTTGGACCACTTCATTTCCTTTGCTGATCGATTATTCTTCAATAAGAAAGAGTGGAGGCTGATAAATCCTTGTTGGGATCAAAAAGGGTAATCTTGAAATCAACGTCTAGGATTTCTAAGGCTATCCTCCAAAGGAAACTCATTTCGAACAATCATAGAGAATAAGTTTTGGGACGACGAAGAAGCGCGTAGACTGTCTAGTCACCCATGAGCGACTGGACTCTCAATGTGTAGTCGGCCATGGGTGACTAGACCCGAAACATTGTCTAGTCTCCCATGGGCGACTAGACAAGCAATATTGTCTAGTCGCCCATGGGCAACTAGAGACGGAACACTGTCTAATCGCATATGGGCGACTAGACACGCAAACAATGTTAAATCTCCCATCGGTGACTAGACCAGACCATCTCCATCATTATATTTGTTCTATCACAACTAAGATTTCTCTTTTTTTTGTCTCAATTGGAGTTTCTGTTGAAATTTTACGATAAAAATCGTAAAACTTGTTTTCTCACCAAAACTTCAAGTCCATCGTGTAAAACAACAACAATTAACTTGAACACCAACATTATCTCGATTACATGATTGTTTTTATTTTATTTTGTGGAACTAACATCGTGTAAATGTATGAAGGACGATTTCTCCAAAAGAAATCGTAAAAATCGCCAAATTCGCAAAACGGCCCGAAAGGATCTAAAACGCGGTAAAGGCACACTTACGATTTTAGACGAGAATGAACCTGATTGCAATGACGGTGTACCAGATTTCCGTAGAGGATAAATGGAAAAGAAGATAATTATCAAGTTTCAGGATAAATGGAAAAGAAGATAATTATCAAGTTTCAGGATAATTATGGAAAATTGAGAAGATAAAGAAGATTTCAGCGGAAGATAAACTCGAATCAGGGGCAGAAAGGAAAGACAACCGACCTTGGAGACTTATATAAGACGAGCCAAGACAAAGAGCAAATAGATCTGAAAATTATGTCTTGGAAGAAATTATTGTTAGCTTTAGGAGAACTTAGGATCTAGGCGGCTAAACTAGCGAGGTTGATACTTAGAATGTTTTACTATTCTGTTTCTTATGTTCTCCATTGTTGATGAATTTCTGTCCATCTTGTTTTTGGTGAATCTCTGTAACTCTACCTCGTCTTAATCAATAAAACGCCTCTGTGCAATATTTTTTGATATCCTTTTATTATCTTCTTTTCCGTATTCGTGTGTTTACTCAGGGAATCCGGGACCTCAAGGAAAGTTAGGGTTTATTAACTTTTTTCCGTTCACTAAAATCGAAAGTGCAAATATCAGTTCCCATAGTTTGGCGCTACAAGGAGGGAGGGGGGTCGGATTCTCTAACACCATAATCAGTGAACGATCAAGAAGCGGTATGTCTAACCAAATAGACAGCGCTGCTATCTCTTTCAAGGATAGATCAATGGTCGATCCGGCAAACCCTCACAACGATATCCTTGTTATCGAGTTGACATTCCGTGATATCGATGTCGCAAGAGCATTGGTCGAGACTGGAAGCTCGGCCAATATTATCTTCAAAGATACCATCGAGAGAATGAAAATCGAGCTCTCTGAAATCACAGAGAGCCTGGGCCTGATAGTGGGATTCTCGGGAGAAGATACTATGACCCTCGGCTCAATTAACCTCGCGGTTAAAGTTAGGAGCATAACCAAAGTCGTGGAATTTATAGTCGTCGATCGCCCTGCATTGTACAACGCAGTCATGGGCGTTCCATGGCCAAATTCCATGCAAGCTATACCTTTGACATACCACTTGTGTGTAAAGTATTTGGCTACCTTTGGAATGAAAACAATCCGGGGAGATAAAAATATATCGCAAGTCTGTTTTGCTGTGGAACTGAAGCGAAAGAGTTCAACAGCAGAAACTCTGTCGAAAAAGAAAAAGAAATCGACTTCCGTTGAAAACGCCCTAGAACAAGATGAAACAAAAATCTTTTGGCAATTACGGAAAACTGAGGCCTTAGAAGAAAAGCATGAACCAAGCGAACCCGTTGTGTCAATATGTCTCGATGAGAAACTCCATGAGGGTTGCGTCGAAATCATGCTTAACCTTTGCGAGCCCTTGAAAACGAAGCTTATATCCTGTCTGAAAAATAACATAAACATGTTCGCTTGGGCTGCAGAAGACATGCAATGAATCAACATCAACATAACATTTCACGAACTCAACGTCGACCCAACCTTCAAACGTTTAAAACAAAAAGACAAAATTTGGGACCAGAATGCACCACCGCAGTCAATGACGAGGTCAATAAAATCCTCAAAGTCGGATCCATAACGGAGGTCATATACAAAGACTGGCTCGCGAACCCGTTGTGGTAGAAAAAAAGGAAAGTGGTGAGTTTGCGTAGATTTCACCAATCTCAACAAGGCATGTCCTAAAGATAACTTCGCTTTGCCACACATCGATTGCTTGGTAGAAGCAACAGCAGGGAACAAACTCCTGTCTTTCATGAACACTTTCTCGGGGTACAACCAAATCATGATGAATCCCGACAATCACGAGAAAGCTGCATTCATCAGAGATTGCGACACATATTGTTACAAAGTAATGTCTTTTGGTCTCAAGAACACACGCGCGACTTAACAACGACTCGTAAACCGCATGTTCTCCGAGAAACTTCGAAAACTATGGAAATTTACATCGATGATATGATTGTAAGATCTCTCAAAGGACGCGATCACGTCGCCCATTTGCAGGAACTTTTTCGAAATACTAAACCTGCATAACATGAAACTAAACCCGGCCAAATGCAGGTTCTCAGTGGCATTAGGGGAGTTTCTCGGATATCTAGTCACATATCATGGAATCGAAGGTAACCCAAAACAAATCAATGCGCTGATCGAAATGGCCTCTTTGAGGACAAACCGACAGTACAAAGGTTAACAGGGAGAGCAGCAGCGCTTAATCGCTTCATATCGCTATCAACAGACAAATGCTTAAACTTCTACGACACCTTGAAAGGGAACGAAAAATTCGAGTGGTCCGAGGAATGCGAAAAAGCTTTCCAACAGTTATAGCATTACCTAACCACTCCCCCAGTTCTTACAAAACCCGTCGAAGGGGAGCCTTTGTTTCTGTACATCACAGTATCCACGACGGCTGTAAGCGGCGTTCTCATAAGAGAAGAACGCGGCGAGCAAAAACCATTTTTTTAAGTAAAAACTTACTGGATGCCGAACACGGTACCCTCTAATGGAGAAGCTGACACTCGCCATCGTGATGTCAGCACAAAAACTGAGACCATACTTCCAGTCGCACGCGACCGTAGTCCTCACCTCATTCCCTTACAAACGATCTTTCACAGTCCCAATCAATTAGGGAGGTTAGAAAATTGGGCAGTCAAACTAAGTGAATACGATATCGAGTATCGGGCGAAAACTTGTGCAAAGTCGCAAGTACTCGCAGATTTCTTGTAGAACTCCCCACAGAGAGCATTACAAACCAATAACCAAATTCGACATGGACCCTTCTTGTCGACGGGTCTTCATCCAAACAAGGCTCGAGGATTGGAATTCGACTCACGTCACTGACTAGGGAAGCGCTGGAACAATCGTTTAGACTAATTTTTCACGCTTCAAACAACGAAGCTGAGTATGAAGCTCTCGTCGCGGGTTTACGGCTAGCTCATGCTCTCAAGATACGTAATATCCATGCGTATTACGACTCCCAACTAGTAGAAACCAATACTGTGGGGAATACAAAGCAAGAGACGAGAAGATGGATGCATACCTAAAACTCATCCAGAATCCAGCTTAGAGCTTTGATCAATTCACTCTCACCTGAATTCCCCGCACGGAAAACGACCAGGCCAACGCCCTAGCGGCCTTAGCTTCAAGCTCAGATTCGGGTCTTAGAAGAATAATCCCCATTGAATTCATAGAGCATCCAAGCATCGGGCCACCGGTCATCGTAAACCTAATCAACTCGCAAGACAATGATGACGATGAAATCCAGCCCGAGGAAAATTCGGAAAAATCCGATTATGGTTGTGATAAGCCATGGATGGAAACAATCCTAGCGTACATCACCAACAGGACGCTCCCCGAAATGGCCAGTAAATCAAAACCCAGGCCGCATGATACGTCCTAATAGACGGAGAACTCTACAAATGGAGGTTCTCTAGACCACTTATGACCTGCATGGAAAGAGAAAAGCGCGGAAAATCATGGAAGAGGTCTACTCTGGATCTTGTGGAAACCACTATGGCTGGAGATCCCTCGCAATCAAAATCAAACACCATGGATACTTTTGGCCAACATTGATCAAAGATTGCGAGAGATTCGCACGAAAGTACGAAAAAGCCAAAGACATGTGCCAACAGTCCATCAACCCGCAGAAGTACTCTCATCAATTTCAGCGTCATATTCGTTCATGCTGTGGTCGATGGACATCGTCGGTCCTCTGCATAAGTCCAAACAGAAACGCTTTCTCCTAGTCTTAACATATTTTTTCTCAAAATGGGTCGGAGCATATTCATATGCGACCATAAAGGATGCCCAAGTCGAAAGCTTCGTATGGAAAAATATCATCTACAGGCACAAAATCCCGTACGAAATGATAACAGACAACAAATCTCAGTTCATCTCGACTAGATTCGAAGCGTTCTGCGAGAAAAGGAAGATACGACTAACCAAGTCGACTCCCAGATACCCGCAAGGCAACGTCCATGACTTCCATGACAGTACTATTAACAAAACCATCTTAGATGGTCTTAAGAAACGCTTAGACACGAAAAAAGAGTCGATAGACTGAAGAGCTCGAAGGGGTCTTATGGTCCCATCGGATGAATCCAAGAAGAGCAACAGGAGAAATCCCATTCGCCCTCGTCTATGGATCATAATGCATGATCTCGGCAGAAGTCGAGTTCCCCGGAATCCGCAGGAGATTACTCCCAGAAAACCTGAACAATCTGATGCTATTAGACGATCTCGGCCTCATCAATGAGTGCCGGGATGAGGCCATTGTACGAATTCAAAATTATCAACAAGCGGCCGCAAAGTACTACAACTTGAACGTACGTACCCACAGATTCAAGGAAGGGAACTTATTCCTACGCAATGTTTTCCACAACACCATTGAACGAAACACAGCAAAACTCGAAGGAAACTGGGAAGGGCCGTACAAAATCATAAAAGTAGTCCGACCAGGTGCATAAAAAATCGCCAACATGCAAGACATAAAAATTCTGAGAGCATGGAACGCGATGCATCTCAATAAATACTATCACTAAACAAACGCGTCACAACAAAATGAACTACGAGGTGGTTTGATCATAGAAAGGGGTACGTAGGCAATTCATCACAAGACGAGTTAAGTTGGCCCCCTCTCTAAACAAGGGGGGGAGTGGGTACGCACATATACTCGTATATTCCCATTTTTCTAAATATTCGCTCGCTTAGACTAGATATTTTTAAAACAAATTAAGCAATGCAGAAAACACGCAAAAATTTACAATAAGTCTCGCTAACCTCTTGTACAAAGTAAAACTTCGAGGCTACAAACATGCAAACGAACCGCTTAATACAACGCCTGAGAAACACAAACAATTTTCGAAAAATCTATATCATCAAACCTATTCAACAACCGATAAACTCTTCAAGCCCTCAAACGTTTCAATCAGAAACAGCGGCAAACAAAATAAAAACCAACTTTCAACATCGCGAGACGTCGCAATCGCTTGAAGAAACCATTTTTTGACAAAATACCATCCTCGATGAAATCTCCATCTCGGAAGACCAAGCAGTCATACGCACTAACATCTTCTCAAACACTTATCCTTCGCGAAGACTTAAAACAGTAACATCAACCATCATGTTTGTTGCTGATCACAACAAACGACTCTAATTTCCTAAACAGACTAAGCCATATCCTCCCATAGAGAGAGCTCTCTGACATCCCATACAAGGATAATAGCGCGCTATAAAATAAATCCAAAATTTTGGTCAGAACTTCCAGAAGACTTCAAAATTGTCTTTGGGGAGATGCTCGGTCCCGGATCAAAGAAAGTCGTATAAGTCGAGAAATCATAACAGACTTCAATATCAAGACGAAATCAGGTCAAAAACGCTTTGAGTAACATAAGCTGAAATAGTCACCGCAAACTCTAATTGTTACTAGACCTTGGTCGTGCCCTAAACCCAACACACTTGAACATATCAAGGCATGATATCTAACCGATACGAGATCCTAAAACATGTCTCTTCGCTTATATTCGTATGTACATGCGATTTCGAAAAATATTTTTTTTCAAAACATTCGCCAAAATGAACGACGAATATGACGATTTGCAAAGAGTTAGATATAAGATGACAACTCATATTTTCCCTCTACACACGCTCTTACACTTTCAAAATACAATGTACCGTTTATTAAAAAAGCTCTACACACGCTCTTACGCTTTCAAAACACAATACACCGTTTATTTAAAAAGCTGATAAGCGGAAAGAATTCGAAGCCACATACGGCCAGTCCCGAAAACATAAAACATGACCGCACACAACCAGATCAAACACAATGAAAAAACATTAAAATCAAACGTCCAGAACGAGACTGTAACCTTATTCAACCGTGAGAGATGGGACCTCGTCCTCGTCCATTGCGTCACTAGGGATTGAGGCCGCATCATATGCGCCTCTCTCAACCACATCACAAAGCTCAACATCCACAGAATCCTGCCCCTCGGGGATATCCGAAGGTGGCGGAAGAATGCACTCTGACTTCAGATCAGTGAAGATCGAATCAAGATCTCCCTCAACGGCTTCTAGTTCTGCTTTACTAACAGACAGCCTTGCCTCTTTGGCCTATAGAAACGGAGCTCCTCCGCCCTGAAGTAGCTCGACGCCCCCTTGATAACCGCCAAAGCAAGATCCATTCCATGAAAATCAATCATGGAATCAAGGGAACTAGCAACCCTTGCCAAGCAAGCCTGGAACTCGTCCCTAGGCTCTGTGACCATGCAGCTGGTCGAGCCTTCTCCGTTGTCAATCTGACTCTGCAGACGTCTGATGTGAGGTTTTATGTCACTCTCAAATTAACCCTATTCCCACTTTTTCTCTCTCAAATAAGAGGTTCAGTGTAGTACTTAGGGACCGAATCCACATAGACTATAGGATTGCACAATAGATTTATTGTGGTTGAATTAAAGCTAGAAAATGATAATAACAGAAAACAAGTGATTTCAAGATTGATTTGGTTTGTGAAGGTTAAATTAAGGAATTATCCTTAGGGTGAAATCTCAGGTAAGATTAGGCATTGCAGATTAATAGATTGCTAGGGTTTTAATTAAGTACCGTTCTCAAACTCAAACCTCAGGGTTTAGGAGATCACTCTCGCGCAACTCGATTGAGTATCGATCGATGTCCATATAGTGGTATCGATCGATGCTCTTTCTAATCGGTACTGGTTTCACGGTTTGATGGGTTCTCTAAACTTATAATTCAACTCTCGTTTGTTACCAGTTATTTAGACTGTTTAAGATAGGTTCAGGGTCATAACCAGGCTCTCGCTTGCGCTCTAGAACCCAAGCTTCAAAGATTGAGGTGATAAGTTCAACTTATCATTAGGAGCAACTTAAACAAAGAACCAAGGAGATTACCCTAACAATTCTATAAAATCAACAAGTCATTACTACCGTCGAAGAGCCCCAAATCTACGAATGAACTACTTAGACATAGCAATGAAGAACATGATTAAAGTCTGAATAAATTGCATTAAATAAATTGAGTAAAAAGATAAGGAATTCAAGATCTTCTCTGTAATAAGTGTCAGATCTCTCTCTCCAATAGATGTAGCAAGGTGTTCCAACTCTTAGAACTAATTCTCTGGTGGCTCTCTAAATTAAGATAGAAAACCCTAATAAATAGCCTATATTTCAGCCAGGGACTTGTCTTGCAAATGATTAAAATTCTGGGTAAAATTTATAATTTCTCAGGTCTTCATAAATCTCTTGGTCGACTTGGCCGTCGGTCGACACACGAGGTGTGATGTCGATCGATGCTTCATAAATAAACTGGATCCGACTCTGAGTTTCTGGCTGAGCATCCTAAATGCTCCAAAATAGCCCAAAAGCTCCAATTGAGCCCAAAAGCTCCAATTTCTTCCAATGAGTACCTAAACCTGTAAATACTCCAAAACATAGTCTAGACACACGTAATAGACCCTATATATAGCCTATAACATGACTAAATCTGGCAATAAATAGGTTATATAAACTCCCCCATACTTAACATTTTGCTTGCCCTCAAGCAAACTAAGCCTGTGAAAGAGGTTTGAAAAGCAGAGAATCACATAACGTCTAAGCATAACTGTCATCTTACTCTGTTGTAACCACATCCTATCAAGTCAATCACATAAAAACTTTATATACCATATCCTAGTATAACAACTAAATCCAGTCTACCAACAACTTAGCAAATACTAGTCTGACTCACACCTCTACTGATTTCATTTCTTTGCATAAAATAAAGTGTAGGATTTACCTTGGGAGTATCGATCAAAGGACACATGGATTCTACCTATGCAAGTATCTGAACAACTAGGCACAAAGTCTTCTATGATTCCTTTCTTCCCCCTTTTTCTCTCTGAATCTTTCTAGATCTCAAACTCAATGGACAATGATGTTGATACAGTCCATCTTGCCATCTCATTTTTTATTTTCCTCTTCTTTTTCTTGTTCTTTCTTTTTATTTTTTATTTTACTTTTTGGACAATGTTGTAGGAGAATAGTGGGATCATCGGTAATGTACCCACCTCTCGCTTCCAACGATGTGTGATCATTCCTCTGAATTAGAATAATGGGGTCATATGTTACCTACCCCTCTGCATCTTGGGAAGTCATCTCAATCTTTTAAGCTATTAGGTAGATGCTGAGAAGAAAATGGAAGTGAATCAAAGGTGCAATGACTTGTACGTACAGACTTGCAGAAGGAATCCGATCTAGTGTATACCAAATCCCAAAGCAAGCAGATAATGTCAGGATTAGTGTTGGAAATAAGCTTTGGTTCCTTCAAACTTTCTAAGCAAGTGTGGTATAATGGCATGATGATCCACTTTGGTGTCTCTAATAATCTCTTTAAACAACCTTCTAAAAATGGTGCTAACGTGTGGTTATTCAATAATAAATCTTGATCACAGTTCCCTTCTTGACTCAATAAAACTTCTTGAAAAACTTATATATAGTAAATTAGGCTCAAAACAAATCAAATAGCACTAGCGAACCTCCCCGAGACTTAAATTAGACTGTCCCCAGTGTAATCTGGCTTGGATTGGTTAGGAAAAATTAAATCATAAGTAAATAGTATAGGTAGAATATTCGACACCTCTCTCTATATGAGAGTGTCGATCGATGGTTAGAAGTGTGTGTCGACCGATGGTAAACCATAACCGTTGATCGATGGGGAACTCAAACTATTGACTAAACGTCTTTGTTAGATCACTTATCGATCGACAGCAACCAAGTGTCGTCGATCGATGGTAGACGTATCAGATTGAAATCGTGCATGTGTCTAGTCTCCATTATGGTCATCTCTCTTTGGGTTAGCTCTGTTAAACACTCAAACACACATCAATTATCTAAATAGCACAATAGTAATAATAATAACTCTAAATCCAAGGCAACAAAATAAAACAAGTACTAATGTAAGTCTGAGAATAAGATAAGAGACGAGGGAGTAACAATGGGGACTACTCCTCGTCTGATGTGTCTGAGTCAATCTGCTGAGGTTCTGGTGCGAGTCCTGGGGGTGATCTCGCTCTGGTCTTTGGACGGCTGAAACACTGGCATCGAGACATAGTCTCCACCCTAGCCCATATAGAACGAAGTGCGTCCACCACGACTCTCTGGAAGTCACCATGGTCGTGGATGGGGATCTCTAGAATCTGAGGGAAGGCTGGGAAATGTGGAGGTGGCTGTGCTGGCTCATCTGCTTCTACTGCTGTGACTGGATGGGCTGGTCAGAGGTCTCCTATACAGCGCACTCTAAGAGGTGCATTGTGGAGTGCTGCTCAGCTGGTCTAAAAGCAAGGCGATCTGGATCATCATCAAAACCTGTCACCCCTGGTGCTGGAAGCGCTATCATCCTAGGCCCCTCGTCATCCACGAAAGACCAATAGCATCCCTCCTTCAGCCAGCCAGTCCTCGCCAAGTGTCTCTCATCCATGAAGCGCAAGTCCCTCTCTACTGAGGCTCCCTCAAAGCTGATGCCAGGAAATCTGAATAGAGGCGTCAAGAGGCTCCCGATCGTCTCCTTCTTCGGGACAGAACCCTTGAAGGGTTTTTCCTTTAGGGTCACCAAGTGCTTAGCAAAAACAGCCCCCAATCTCACCCGCTGATCGCTCAATGATGGGTGAAAAACCTCGTCATCAAGTCCCACCAACTCTTTGACAGAGTAGTACAGCAGTGTGAGGTCATGAACCCTAACCTTGTTGGGTTCCATCTTGCACAACAAAGTGTTGGCAAGGACCTTCATGAAGTAGCGCAGGGTGGGTGACAGATTTCCGTCTGAGTAGCAGAGCCTGAGTCAAAAAGGCATGTAGCAATGAGTTCCCAAAAGGTAGACAGACCGGGGAAAGGAGCAACTGAGCAGGTGATAGTGCCGGTGTCGAACCCATAGATCTCACAGAGCTCCGGAATGGTGATCCGGTACCTGATGCCTCTGATGAGAAAGGTCATAGTAGCCTCGTTCGTCAGCTTTACCCGAGGGCTCTTGTAGAGGACCTGAGCTATGGCGATGCACTGTCGGACCAGGTCGGGGTAAGGAGGGTATGGCTTAGTAGCCATACTGCCTAAGCCCAGCTCCCTCACCATATGTGTGAAGTCGGTCAGGAGCCCCAACTTCCTCAAGGTGCGCTTGTCGGCAAACCGGGTGGGCTCAAATGAAACGCTTTGCCAAGCGTTATAGTAGAGGCTGTAAAAATCGTCCTACTCCTCACACACAGGACGATGGGTGCATTCCCTCGATGCTACAGCTGCCCCAGGGTCAGGGAAGTGCTCAAACGTCTCGAGCAAACTCTCTTCCTTCTTTGGCCAAGGATGTCGGACCCTATGGCAGAGCACTGGAGCTACCAGTCTCAAACCATGCCTTGGTGCGCCTCTCATTCATTTGCATTAAATAAACCAGCCAAGAATCAGAATCGATGTATACACTATCAACCATCGATCGATTGTGCCGCATGGGCATCGATCGATTGTACCGCATGGGCATCGATCGATTGTGCCGCATGGGCATCGATCGATTGTACCGCATGGGCATCGATCGATTTGTCCTCATGGCTATCGATCGATGACGCCTCATGGGCATCGATCGATTCGGGATTGCAAACCATGGGATACGAAATCCAAAAGAAAAAACTCAAATTGTGCAAATCGTGTGTAAATATGGTAGATAGTTCCTAATCTAGTAATCCATCACCCTAGAGTGTTCTAAATTCTAGTCTAACATGATAAAAATTCAAATTTTCTACAAACCCTACAAGTTTCCCTAAACTATGAGATTTAGAGAACATACCTTGATGATCGGGTGATTTAGTGAACTAAACAGTAAGATAGGGTGAAAATCGAGTGATTAGGGCTCAAGAACGAGCAAAATCGGCCAAAAATCGAGACAGAAGTCGACTGTCTACTCGTTTTGTGTTTTGTCGGTTTTGAGAAAAATGATTTATGAAATGGGGTGTTGTCGAGTTAACCTACTCGATAGATGACCGTCGATCGACGGTCCTATAGGGGCGTCCATCGATTGCCAGTTCATTGACTCCATTGTACTCAACAAATATGTAAATGCATAAATAATCAGTTAAATGATTTAAATTTAGATTTTTAAAGTTATTTTTTAGATTCAGTAGGTTGCCTTCTACTCAGCGCTTGTTTAAAGTCATTAGCTTGACGAGAAATGGGCTTACTATTCGGGGTCAGACGTATGGTTTGAGTGTGCGGAATTTCGTCTTCAGCCCAATAATGTTTCACTCTCTGCCCATTCACCATGAAATCCTCTCCTTTAGGATTAAATAGGATGACTGCCCCACTAGGTGTAACTTCTTTAATGGTGAAGGGTCCGGACCAACGAGAACGTAGTTTTCCGGGAAACAAAGTTAAACGCGAGTTATACAGGAGTACTTGATAGTTCGGTTTGAAATGCCTATAAATGATTTTCTTTTTGTGATAGGCTTTTTCCTTTCTTTGTATAACTTCGATTTTTCGTAGGCATGATGGCTAATTTCTTCTAGCTCATTTAGCTGGATCAATCTCTTTTCGTCAGTGGGTTTAGCATCGAAATTTATCTTTTTGATGACCCATTCTGCTTTATGTGCTAATTCTACTGGGAGATGGCATGCTTTTCTATAGAGTGTGTGAAATGGGGTAGTCCCTAACGGTGTTTTAAATGCTGTTCGGTATGCCCAAAGCTTATCATCCAATTTTAGAGACCAATCCTTTCGGGTTGATCCTACCGTCTTTCCTAGGATTTTTTTGATTTGATGGCTGGGTACTTCAACTTGTCCGCTGGTCTGAGGATGATAGGCTGTGGCTACTCGATGGTGAAATCCATGTTTCTTGAGTAGTTTTTTGAATACTCTGTTTATAAAGTGAGTACCTCCATCGCTTATGACTACACGAGGGACTCCAAATCTAAGAAAGATGATGATCTTAAAGAGTTTAGCGACTACGGAAGCGTCATCTTTTGGAGTTGCTATTTCTTCGACTCATTTGGATACGTAGTCTACGGCACCTAGAATGTATTTATTTTCGTGCGAAGAAGGGAAAAGGTTCCATGAAATCGATGCCCCAGCAATCGAACATTTCAACTTCGAGAATGAATTTTTGTTCCATTTCGTTTCTCTTGTTGATTTTTCCTCTTCTTTGGCATGGATAACATTTTCTACGTAGGCTTGAGCCTCTCGAAACATAGTTGGCCACCAAAATCCTGCTTGTAGAATTTTTGACATTGTCTTGAAACTGGCGAAATGTCCGGCATAATCGGATCCATGACAATGATACAAAATTTTTGGAGTTTCGCTTTCAGAAACACATCGTCTGTATATGCCATCAGAGCAGTGTTTATAAAATAGGGTTCATCCCAGTGATATCTCCGGATTTCTCTTAATTTTTTTTATGATATCCTTTGAAGAGTTTGGGCTCTACTTTGGCCGCAAGATAGTTAACTATATCTGCATACCAAGGTCCATTAGTGGTGCTCAGTGCACACACCCCCCGACTTAAACTTCTACCTTTGGGAAAATCATTATTTAGGAACGAAAGATTACAAGCAACGTTGATATATATTGGAATGATTATTTCATTGTTCTTGACAAATGTAATGTCGTTCGACGGGATATGGAAAGAATCGATCGATGCTTTGCGGTTGAATTCATTTGATGGGCTTGGCACGTTATTGATCGATTCCATTTCATGTGCCGAACTGACTCCACCAACGAAAGTTGATTCTGCGAAGTAAACACTTTATGTGGGCAAGAAGTCATCTATAGGGATGTCGTCATCCACTCTTATTCGTGATAGGTGATCTGCGACTCCGTTTTCTACTCCTTTCTTGTCCTTTAATTCTATATCAAATTCTTAGAGAAGCAGGATCCATCGTAAGAGTCTCGGCTTGGTGCCCTTTTTGTTCATTAAGTATTTCAATGCTGCGTGGTCGGTATGCACAATTACTTTTGAACCGACTAGATAGGAACATAATTTATCGAAGGCGAATACCACGAGTAGTAACTCTTTTCCTGTTGTCTCATAATTGCGTTGTGCGTCGTCAAGAGTTCTACTTGCGTAGTGTATTGCATGCAGCGAAATCGCTGGCGTCGCACATAATTTCAAATGGTAGATCCCAGTCTGGTGCTTGGACAATAGGGGCAGATACGAGTTCGGATTTGATTTCCTTAAAAGCCTCGAGACACTCATGTGTAAAATCGAATTTCATCTCTTTGCACAAGAGTGCAGTGAGGGGCCAAGCAATTTTGCTAAAAAATTTACGAATCTCCTATAGAACCCAGCGTGTACTAGAAATCTTCTAACATCCTTGACATTGGAGGGTGGCGGAATCGAGTCATTACTTCAATCTGTGCCTTGTCCACCTCAATTTCGTCTCTGAGACCTTGTTTCCCAGGACAATTCCGCTGTTAACCATAAAGTGGCATTTTTCCCAGTTTAAAACCAATTTTTTTCTCTTCGCATCTAGCTTGTACCTTGCACAGGTTATCAAGACATGTCTTGAAATTTGGACCGTATACTGAGATATCATCCATGAAAACTTCCATGAAATCCTCAATCATATCGGTGAATATCAACATCATGCATCTCTGGAAAGTCGGAGGGGCGTTACAGAGGCCAAAAGGCATCCAGCGATATGCGAACGTTCCATAGGGACAAGTGAAGGTGGTCTTTTCTTGATCATCCAGATGTATGGGAATTTGGAAAAATCCTGAATACCCATCGAGAAAAAGTAATATTCGTGGCTTGCGAGCCTTTCTAAAATCTGATCGATAAAGGGTAAAGGGAAATGATCCTTTCGAGTCGCTGCATTCAGTTTCATGTAATCGATATACATCCTATATCCGGTGACATTTCTCATAGGGATCAATTCATCTTTGTCATTTTTTACCACCGTAATTCCGCCTTTCTTTGGAACAACATGAACCAAACTAACCCAATTGCTGTCCGAGATAGGGTAGATAACTCCTGCTTCTAGAAGTTTCATGATTTCCTTTTTACGACTTCCTTCGGGTTGAGATTCAATCTCCTCTGATGCTCGATGGATGATTTGGATTCATCATCAAGGTGAATTCTATGCATGCATAAATCAGGAGAGATTCCTGGAATGTCATCTAACGAATAGCCGTGAGCTTTGCGGTTTTCCGCAATTTATTCAGCAACAATGCATGTTCTCCGCTGCTGAAGTTTGCATTTATGATGACATGATAGGAGTTCTCGTAGAGGAAAGCATATTTAAGACCAGCGGGAAGCGGTTTAAGCTCAATTTTAGGTGCTTTCGCTTTGCTCCAGTCGTCGGTTATGGTACGTTGTCGATCAACAGTTGTATCGGGATGTCGATCGATGGGAGTGGATAGATCAAGTTCCTCAGTATCGACATTGAAGACTTCCTCTATGGTGTCCATCAACCTTGTATACTCTTCATTTCGGTCATCAATCGCAAAGATGTCTCCTTCAGGCGACGTAATTTCTCGAGAGAGAGGATCGTTTGAGCACGTGACCATGAATGACTCCTATGCGAGGTCGGAGAGATAATCTATATGGTAGGTTTGACCGTCGATCAGAGGATGCTTTATTATCTGTTCAATGTCAAAGACCATCAGTATCTTCCCGATGTTGAGGCATGTATGCCCTCCTCTAACATCAATGATCGCTCTGGTAGTGGCCATGAAAAAGTCTTCCTAAAATAATCGGGTTCCTAGGTTCCTGCTCGTATTTCAGTACTATGAAATCTGCGGGTATATCACAGTCATGAATGCGTACGGGCACATACCCAAGCACACCTTCCGGAATCCTAGTGGATCTATCAGCTAAAACTAGAGTGACCCTGGTAAGTTGAAACTGTGTTAACTCGAGGGTGAATGTAACTGAATAAGGCATCAAGTTTACACTAGAGCCTAAATCGCAGAGGGATCTTTGGAATCTCTCATCGCTAATAGTGCAGTCCAGAAAAAAAACAACCGGGATCAGGGAGTTTAACTGGAGTTTTTCCTTGAATAATTTCGCTCACTTCTTACCATCATCACGCAATGCTCTGATTCATGGAATCCTCGCGATGCTGCATCTTTCACGTACTGCTTAATAGCAGACGAGATGTGAATGGCCTCGCTGAGTGGCATCTCAATGCTTAATTTGTGAAACGCTTTCTTGCATATTGCTTTATCTAGCTGATTCTTTTTCTGCTTAGCGTTTTTTTGGAGGAAAGGGAGTTTTTGCTTGGTAGACCCTTGTTCTAACCGGTTCGGTTGGTTCTGGATGTGAGTGTTGATCGCTTCTTGCTTCAGCGCGTCGACCGATTATGGGGTCGGAGTGTTGCTCGATTCTCGGTAATGAGACACGATCGATGTCTCCTACTTCTGTGATCTTTTATCTTTGTTTATCAAAAAATTCCTCAAGATCGTCAGTCTGGTCTAACTCCTCAGTTTCAGGGGCGATCTCGGGAATTTGCTCGTCAGTTGCGAGCGAGACAGGGTATGATATTTCTTTGTCCTCAGTTGCGATTTTCCCAAATTCATCAATAGTGATCCTTTCTTTAACTCTAGGGGTGAGTTGTCTACCGCTTCATAGAGCCAAGACATTGCAGAAGCTTCTGGGATTAGCATCCGTTTTACCAGGTAAGAATCTGTCCTCTCTCCTGATGGACATAGCATTACTCGCCACTTGGTTTTCGATCCTCTTAATGTGTTCGCTCAGAGTTTTGAATTTTTCCGTCATATCCGAGTATATCAGATCTAACTTGTCATTAAGGTCAGCGGCTATCCTACAGTTTCCTGTGAAAACTTGATTCATCTTTGACTTTGAACTTCTTTCGTGTCTGTCCACAGTGGTATCGTAGTTGCTTGTGAAATCGCCAGTGCTTTCCCTAAATCGTTGATTATTCAGACCCATCACTTCAGAGAATTCAGCTCGCTTTTCGGGGTCAGGAAAAATAGCATCGTCCAGAAGGGCCGCAACGGATGCCAGAGTCTTTCTAACTCGGATTGAGGGCTCCTCCCTTTCGGTGTCTCTCCTTTTGAAAGTTCTACCTAAGGCTAAGTTTTCTATCAGCTTTTTAGCGCTGGCTGTATCAAGGATTGTTTGATAGTCTAGGTTTATTCCTCTATAGAAAGTGTTGACGAGTTGGGGCTCTGAGAATCCATGGTGAGGGCACGAAAGTTGGTAGCTCTTGAATCTCGCCCATGCGTTTTTAAAAGATTTGCGGCTACCTTGAATGAATGTTGATATTTATCTTCTCGCTCCAAGTATCTCTCCTCGTTAAAGAAGTGATTGATGAAGGTGATTCTAATATCTTTCCAACAAGTCAGGGATCCTGGTGGTAGCTGGTTCAGCCACCTCCAAGTGTCACCTCAGGAGAAAGGAAAAAGTTTGCAGCGATTGAAATCGCAGTTCACCATGTCTTCTAGCATCTCGATGTGATCATTTGGGTGTTTAGTAGGAAGGCCACTGAACTTATTATTGCTCGCCATAATTAGGAAGTCTATATCAAGGTCAGAGCTTCATGTATGGTTGTCTGATAATCGAATTGGCAATTCATGCTTACACTTATTCTTTGGAGATTTAGTGATTTGATCAGGGATTGCAGCCCCCTGATATTTAATAAGTTTGCTTGCTTTGTTTCTTTCGTTGTTCATTGGTTCAATCAAGACTATATTCTTATTGTCAAAATCAGTAAAGGCGTACATACCTGCTTCCGGCTGATCGGTATCGATCGATGGCGGTGGAAGGGTGTCGCCCGACAGTAGTGGACGCGCGTCGATCGCCTCTGGAGGCTCTCCATCAATCGACTCTGGAGGCTCTCCATCAATCGATTTTTGTTGACCCGAATACATATTCTAGCCCTTTAAGTACCTGTGTCAGAGGATCAGGGAAAGAATAATTTAGCAAACAGTAAAATAAAAATCTAGACAATATTCTAAACAAAATCTAATGGCAATAAGACATAGTCCCCGGCAATGGTGCCAAATTTGATCTGGGGTTTTATATCACTCTCAAATTAACCCTATGTTGGGGTCAAAATCGGTCACGACAGAAAAACCATCAGAAACTTCCCGAGAAATGTCCTCTTTGAAAAGAAAGATAATATTTTTAAAAAAAAGAGCGGGAAAAATCAAAATCGAGTTTTGTATGGATCCCGAAGGAAGGTTCGCATGATAAGTCCTCGAGAAAAGTTACTCTAGGCCTTATACAAACGAACTCCCGAGCGTCGAAACAACGAAACGACTATAAGGCTCGATTGTCCAACTCAACGAACAGAAGAGTAGGCCAAGCAAGCCGTCCAACTCTCCGAATGGGCGAGTTGGACCGCACGAGCCAACCAACTCGCCTAACAGGCGAGTTGGACAGCGTGGGCCAGCCAACTTGCCCGTTCGGCGAGTTGGACCAATCCAACTAGATGAACGGGCGAGTTGGGTCGGACTAGCAATCCAACTCGCCCATTTGGCCAAAGCGCACAAAGCAGAATGGGCCATCAAAACGACAAATTATGATGCTAAGCCCGCGGCAGAAAGGAGATTAATCCAGCTGAACGAACTAGATGAAATCAGGTATCACGCCTACGAGAACTCAAAATTGTACAAAGAGAGAACTAAAGCCTATCACGATAAGAAAATTATTTCTAGGCATTTCGAATCTAACGATCAAGTACTTTTGTACAACTCTCGGTTGACTCTATTTCCAAGGAAACAGCGTTCTCGTTGATCAAGACCCTTCACAGTGAGAGAAGTTACACCATATGGAGCAATTGTTCTAGTTAACCCGAAAGGGGAGGATTTCACAGTAAATGGGCAAAGAGTAAAACATTACTGGGCTAAGGCTGAAATTATGCTTCCTCAGACCATGCGTCTAGAGATGCCAAATCACGGTTGTTAAGACCCACTTTCTGTCGAGCTAGCGACGTTAAACAAGCGCTGAGTGGGAGGCAACCACTAGTTAAAAAACTAAAAAAAACAAAACAAAAACTTACTATTAATATTGCATTCAATTTTCAAAGTGAAGTAAGAGGCACATAACAGACCATCGATCGATACCCCTATAGAACAATCGATCAACGATCAAGTATCGAGACTATATAAACTCGACATGACCCCTTTTCATAAACATTATTTTATTTTCTTTGCTTTGTTGGATTTAGAACCTATGTTTGCTATTATGACCGTTTGCTAATTTAACATGACTTTTGAGTGTCTAATAGTGCTATCAAAAAGAGAGATGATCAGATTTTAGAGATTTTAGACACTTTTAATAGTTACATGCAGACGGGTTCATGCTGTCCGTCAAGCATCGAACGATACCCCTTGGGTACCGTCGATCAATGGCGACCATGACAGAGAGGTACGAGTTCTTAAATTCTAACAACTAACTAATTCCATTCCAATTTATACCAAAGTGGATCATCATGCCGCTATATCACACTTGCTTAGAAAGTTTGAAGGGACTGAAGCTGATTTCCAACACTAATCATGACATTATTTCCTTGCTTTGGGGCTTGGTATACACTGGATCAGTGTTGGGGTCAAAATCGGTCACGACAGAATCAATGTCAGAAACTTCCCGAGAAATGTCCTCTTTGAAAAGAGAGAGATAATATTTTGAAAAAAAGAGCGGGAAAATCGAAATCGAGTTTCGTATGGATCCCAAAGGAGGGTTCCCATGATAAATCCTCGAGAAAGGTTACTCTAGGCCTCAGAAAAACGGATCCCCGAGCATTGAGACAACGAAACGACTATAAGGCTCGATTGTCCAACTCACCGAACGGAAAGAGTTGGCCAAGCAAGCCTTCCAACTCGCCGAACGGGCGAGTTGGATCGCACAAGCCAACCAACTCGCCTGTTAGGCGAGTTGGATCGAGCAAGATGACCAACTCGCCTGTTCGGCAGTTGGACCAATCCAAATCGTTGAACGGGCGAGTTGGGTCAGACATGCAATCACTCTCCCCCATTCGGCGAGTTGAATGCATCAATCCATTTTCATCACGTCCTCGTAACTCCTTCCTTTTAAATCGGATCAAACTGGTTTTTGTTTTGTCTCGATCAAAATTGGCGTTGGGACTTTACCGCAAGAACTCGTTTCCTCGTATGAAGTTCGAATTGATCGTGTAAAACTGCAACGGTTAACTAAACACCTAAGGTTGTTTACACTATACGAAAAATTAAAACTCTCGTTGGAATCGACATTGTTTCAGAAGTGCTCTTTCGACAAAATCGTGAAAACGCTTAAGTCGAAAAACGACCCGAAAAGGTCTAAAACTCGATTAAAAGCCCACTCGCGGTTTTACACGAAAAATATCCCAATTGAAATGACGGTCTATCTTTTATCTTCCAAAAAGAGATAAATGTTAAGTTTGGAAGAAAAATGTCAAGTTTCCAAGATAATGATGAAGATCGAGATAAAAAGGAATATTTCCGCAAAACGATAAACTCGACCTAGGGGAAAAAAGGAAAGGGGAACCGACCCAGAAGGCAAATATAAGGGGAGCTAAATCAAAAGACACAAGGATCAGAAGATTTAGACCTAGAGAAGCTCTGTTAGCTTAGAAGATCTTAGAACTTAGGTGTCTAGAACAAAAGAGTTATACTTAGACGTTTCTCCATCTCTGTTCGACGATTCTGATTTCTTTAGACTACAACCCATTGCACTTAGAAACCCTAAGATTTATTCTCGACAAGCTCGTTTTTTATGACTGGCACACAATTTCCAGACGAACTTACTCTGGCAGTTCGATCTCTTGGTTCACTTTTTTAATTGAACTACGCCCGACTTGATCCTCGAAAGGGGTACGTAGGCAGCCTTCCTTAAGGTCCAGTCCCAAATCCTTCAAAACTTTCTCGTCTTTTTTGTCTATTGCTAAGCGAGTTACAGCCACATAGGTTTCTCTTGACATAGGTGGTAGAGCTAGCAAACTTAGTCTCGTTTTATTGCTCGTGTTATACGAATTCCTTTGTGATCCCATTTACAGACAAACTTCATGTACGCAGAGCACTCATACGCGAATTCAAAATAAAGATCTATTGTTTTCTGAATTCGTTTTGTTATCTTTTCATACTTTAGGCGTTTATTCGATTACTTGTCGTACGCTCTCGCAGAGAATCCGGGACCTCAGGGAAAGTTAGGGTTTCTTGACATTCCTTAATATACTGAAATCGACGGTGTGAATCTTGGTTTCCACAGTTTGGCCCTAGTAGGAGGAGGGTCGGATTACTCTAACTCATGGCCACAAAACGCTTGATCGAAACAATGTCTGGAAATAAGAAACACAATACCGCAGCTCGCAACAAGACTGGTAAAAAACTCCCGCAGTGACTGCTCCCATCGCCAACGCTTATGCAAACGCTGCAGTGCTTGAGAAAATCGAAAACCTAGTCACAACTCTTCGCCACAGGCGGGGCACGGAAACAAGCTCGCGATTTCTCTCACAAAACAGAAAGGACAACGATAAAATCTATCGAAGCCCGTAAAGTTTGTCTCATTACCGAGTTGGAAAAATCTCAGCGCATAAGGGTTCGACCAAAAGAACTTTTTCGAAAACTTTTGGAAAAATAAAACTTGCTCTCCAAGAAATTGCGGAGAAACCCTATATTGCTCACGGAGATAGGAAGCGCAGAAAATAGGGCACACAACCCCCACTGTTGTACTTCTTCCGGAGAATTTTCGAAGAAACGAAGTCGATCTCTATTGAATCACTCGAAACCTAAACGGCTGACGAAAACTAAACTAAGCAAAACAAGAGATCGTATCCCTCACTGCTAAAAAATGTTTTCTGAAACCTAAGATTTCGTAAAAATCCAAGCTTCAATTTTACGCGACATATTCAGTGAGATAAGTGTCACTTTAACTCACTTCGGAAAAACTACTCAAAAATCCCCTTGGATCGATCCTGCGGAAACGAGAAAATCTCTGATTAAGTAAACTCCCGATAATTAAGCCATCACAGCCAAAGATTCAGAGGCTAAAACGTAAGTTTTCCAAAAAGGCTCTCGTACAGCCAAACACGAAAACAAGATTACATAATGACTTTCGTAAAATTAAACTCAACAACATTTTACAGAAAAACTTTTGTAAAATTAAAGATCAACAACATTTTCCAAAACAACTTTCGTAAAATAAAACTTGACAATATTTTATGGAATATCGTTCACAAAGTGAAACAAGTTAGCATATTTTGATATAACTTTCGTAGGAAACAAATTGAAAACATTTACGAAACGACCGCACCAGCATACCATCGAAACTCGAATCGGACCGGTCCAACTCGCCGAATGGGAGAGTTGGACCAAACAAGCCGTCTAACTGGCCCATTCGGCGAATTGGACCAATCTAACTCGCCCCGTTCGGCGAATTAGACCAATCCAACTCCCCAAACAAGCCAGTTTGACTGTATGAACAGTCCTTTGTCTGACTTTTGCCTTCTCCTTTGAGTCCCGATCGAAACGCTTTTTGTTTTGTCTCAATCTGTGTTTCCGCTGAGATTTTATGATCAAAACAAGTTGGACGCACAGATTGGACCAGTCCAACTCGCCAAATAGGCGAGTTGGATCAAACGAGACGTCTAAGCTTGCCCATTGGACGGGTTGGACCAAAAGAATTGTCCAACTCGCCCGTTCGGCGAGTTGGACTGAATAAACAGTGCTTTAACTCACCTTTACGTAATCCTTTAATCCCTGATCGAAACGCTTTTCGTTTCATCTCAATCAAAGTTTCCGTTGATATTTTACGATCAAAACAAGTTGGACGCACATGTTGGACCAGTCAACCTCGCCGAACGGGTGAGTTAGACCGAACGAACCGTCCAAACTCGTCCATTCAGCGAGTTGGACCAAACGAACCATCCAACTCGCCCATACGGCCAGTTTAACCAAACAAGCAGTACTTTAGATACCTTTCTGTTCTCCTTTGAATCCCGATCAAAACGCTTTTCGTTTCGTCTCAATCAGAGTTTCCGTTGAGATTTTACGATTAAAACAAGTTGGACGCACACCGTCCAACTCGCCCCGATGGCGAGTTTTATTTATTCCCTCCAACATGCCTCATGGAGCGTTAGGCAAGCCCTGATGAGCTTCTGCTTTGTGTTCTCTTTCGAATCTCGATTCATCTCAATCGGAGTTTCCATTGAGATTTAAAGACAAAAACAAGTGAGACTCGCCTAAACTCCTTGGCTTGCTCCTACTCGACCTCTTGGGTGTCCTACTCGCCTTCTTGGGAATACTACTCGCCCTATTGGGCATCCTACTCGCCATTACCTTCATCTTAGCATTCTCCTTTGAATCTCGATCGAAAGATCTCTTGTTTCGTCTCGATTGAAGTTACCGTTGGAACTGTACGATAAAACCGCAAGGCATGTTCAAGCCTAAACGCGGCCAGGAAGAACTAATATTGTTGCTATTCTTAAGGGTCCTACAGACACGAGAAGAGGAAGGGGATATGAGCAAGCAAAGCGGAGAAGAGGTAAACCCAAACTTTCAAGAAAATTAAGGTATGGCCGGCTTGGAACTTTTTGAAATCAGACTTGGAATTTTCATAGGAAGGTACTAAAAATAAAAATGCTTCGAACATCGCCATAAAACTTTGGGAACTTAGGATCTAGTAGAATAGTCTAGCAAACTAAGTCTCAGGCATTTTCCTGTCTCGGTCTATTTTTCTGCGACTGCTCAGGAAAATCTTGCAAACCGATCTAAACTCTCGGAAAACCGAGAAACGATCGTCACGCACGCTCAGCTCGCTTCCTAAGGAAAGAAAGAACTTGAAACGCAAACGTCGTCTTAAAACCAACTTGTTCCTAGCAATTTTCTTAAACCCGACATATTCCTAGTCGGCAACCGAAAGTCACCAAGTCACAATCCTAGCGTCGTCTTTAAAGCGACCTGGATTGTCGATTATCCCAATCTTTGAAAGGAAAAGCGTACACAACCCTTCAAAATATCGGTTAAGCTGTTTTCTTTCGTAACAAAGAGGGAATAGGTACATATACTATACTCGTATACTCCCATACTTCAAAAAAAAATTGTCTCGGCATCAAGAAAACACTTTCGACAAAGCAAACTCTCCCAGCAGTAGACAGAAAATCATTTAGGCAATGCGATGCCTCGTCAAACCAATCCTTCATTACTTTCGTATAACTATAACATTTTATTCAGAAAAGCCTACGAGAAAACAAGATCGGTGTCATGAAAAATGGCTTTGCAATGCGGAAAAGAGAATAAGGAAAACACATTCCTTGTTCGCAAATATCACGAATAATCTGCGAGAGACATTCTCAACTTACTTCTATGCCATTCACTTCTCGTAACACTTACGCGAAACATCCTTTGTATAGCAACACCAAGTTATGCGAAGAAACTTTCAGAAACGAAGATAGCAAGGTTTACGAAGAAGTGTTTTGGACAATTTGTGTATAGCTAAAAACTAATTCATATGACTCGTCTCTCAACGATAAAACTAAACTTTATCTCTTCGCACTACGATCTTACAGATCTCATTTTTTAAGCCATACGGCTCGCTGGCTTTTGCCTCCCATCTACCTCGGTTCCATCCGAACATGGAATCATCTCGCACGGGTTCTTTATCGAGCCTCTTAGGTTTTGTCTTCATCATACAAACACAAAACAATTTTCATACGACTATAGGTAAACATTAAATGAAACATTCATCGTGTAACTGATACCTAAAGTGGAAAAATGTTTCTAACACCATTGGCCATCTTAGCACGAAAAACTATGACTTGGCCCATCAATCTCGACAAACGCGCTTTAGCCCTCGGCCAATTACGCCTTCCGATAAATCCAAACCGAAATTCGGCATCCTCTTTAGGACAGTTCTAAACTGACGTGACCTTAATGTTAACACGAAGGTGCCATAGTCTAATCCGTGACCAGAAACTTCCTCGGCTATGCGGCTGAACACATCTTTCGGACCGAGCCAAAATGTTTGAGCGACCACTGCTCCATCCAATCACTTAATGGTAAAACGACAATCCATGATTAGTCTAAAAACGCCAAGTGGAAATAATTATAGTATACCCTATAATCGGAAATCATACGATAAATTCTTAATATCATAGTCGTAACCACCGAATGGTTAACATAAACTTTTCGACAACCGACCAAGTTCAATATGTTCTGCAGTTTACTCTAAACCCACAGCATTTTACAGGTAAAAAGAGGCACATAAGAAAAAAATCGTAACAAATCTCCTAGAGGTATACAAAGCATCCTCAACTATGCACGAAATAAGTCTCGGGGGCCAACTCTTCACAAAGCACAGTGAAGGAAGTCGCATATTCTCAAGGACAAATTTACACGCCCCATTGGTCCTAATTCCTCGGAAACAAACCAAAACGTTTCTCTTCCATAAATGTTCAAGCCTGAAAGCATTCAAGCACAAAATGTGGCAGACGAAAGAAAAACTCAACCTTCGACACAGCGAGACGTCCCTAACGCTCGGAGAATTTTTTTTGTCAAAAATTTCCAAAATGGAATGCTCACCTTAAAAAACAGTCTGTCCGCGATTATAAAACATTCACACCTTCTTAAACATATATCCTTCGCGAAGGTTCAAGACGATTATATCTACCAATAAGTTTGTTGTTGATCACAACTAACTCTTAACGCCCTAAACAGACTAATCCATCTCTAAGAGATAGCTCTCGAACACTCGATACAAGGGTAATAGCGATATAAAAGAAATCCAAAATTTTGGTCAGCACTTTCGGGAGACTTAAAATTTATCCTCGAAGAGATGCTCGATTCCTACCATACAAGTGACATAAGCCGAGAATATATTGCGGACGTTAAAGCGGGATGGAATCAGGTCGAAAGCGACACAGGAAACTTAAGCCGAAGTAGTCATTGCACCCCCTAAAACCGTGATTAGACCTAGGTCTTACCCTAAACGCAACACACTGGTCTCTAACATCTCAAGGCATGATATCGAAAAGATACGAGATCATGAAAGCATATCTCTTTTTCCATATCTAAACGCTCTTGAAATTTTGGAACACTTCTCAAACATCTCGAACGAACAACGAATAGGACGATCCGCAAAAGAGTTGGGAGCGAGATGACAACTCGTATCTTTCCCTCTATACTTAACAAAAATCCGAATCTACTTAAACTCATTTTCAAGTAAAAAGCCTAGTTTATTTCTTAAAAAAGTCGCAAAGCAGCTGGGATCCAAAGCCACATGTTGTCAGTCCCGAAAACATAAATACGGCCACACTTGGCCAAATTAAACAGCCTACAAGGCTGGTCTCGAGGCCGAAAAAGGTCCAATACATTTCCGTTGGCAGCAACATGCCTGATAATCTCTACACGACACACAACTAAACCATAAAGGCCCCATTGGAAAATAGGAAGTAAGAACCTTAACTCCGGGATGAGCTATGAAAGGCTTGATCCCTTTACAAGGCGCAGCCCCAATCCTACTGCATTCCGCTCTTAGAGGAATAAGTAGACCACTTTCAACGGACCTTTTCAACCATTGATTCCACCTAACTTACCAAACCTCCCAAACCTCTCGGTAGAACCTTACGATTCTAACGAGCTGGGGGGCTAATTGTTGGGGTCAAAATCGGTCACGACAGAATCAATGTCAGAAACTTCCCGATAAATGTCCTCTTTGAAAAGAGAGAGATAATATTTTGAAAAAAAATAAGAGCGGGAAAATTGAAACCGAGTTTCGTATGGATCTCAAAGGAGGGTTTGCACGATAGGTCCTCGAGAAAGGTTACTCTAAGACTCAGAAAAACGAATCCCCGAGCATCGAAGCAACGAAACGACGATAAGGCTCGATTGTCCAACTCACCGAACGAAAGAGTTGGCCAAGCAAGCCGTCCAATTTTCCGAACAGGCAAGTTGAATGCATCAATCCATTTTCATCCCGTCCTCATAACTCCTTCCTTCGAAATCGGATCGAACTCGTTCTTGTTTTGTCTCTATCAGAATTGACGTTGGGTCTTTACCGCAAGAACTCGTTTCCTCGTATGAAGTTCAAATTGATCGTGTAAAATGGAAACGGTTAACTAAACACCTAAGGTCGTCTGCACTATATGAAAGATTCAAACTCTCGTTGGAATCGACGTCGTCTTGGAAGTGCTCTTTTGACAAAATCGTGAAAATGCTTAAGTCGAAAAATGTCCCGAGAAGGTCTTAAACTCGGCTAAAAGCCCACTCGCGGTTTTACACCAAAAAGAGCTCAACTGAAATGAAGGTCTATCTTTATCTTGCAGAAAGAGATAAATATTAAGTTCGGAAGATAAATGTCAAGTTTCCAAGATAATGATGAAGATCGAGATAAAAAGAATCTTTCCGCGAAACGATAAACTCGACCTAGGGGCAAAAAGGAAAGGGGAACCGACCCAGAAGGCATATATAAGGGGAGCTAAAGCAAAAGGCGTAGGGATCAGAAGATTTAGACCTAGAGAAGCTCTGTTAGCTTAGAAGAACTTAGAACTTAGGTGGCTAGAACAACAGAGTTATACTCAGACATTTCTCCATCTTTGTTCGACTATTCTGATTTATATAGACTCTACAACCCATTGCACTTAGAAACCCTAAGTTTTATTCTTGACAAGCTCGGTTTCTATGACTGGCACTTGATTACCAGATGAACTTCCTCTGGCAGTTCGATCTCTTGGCTCACTCTTTTAATTGAACTATGTCTGACTTGATCCTCGAAAGGGGTACGTAGGCAGCCTTAGTTAAGGTCCAGTCCCAAATCCGTCAAATCTTTCTCGTATTTTTCGTCTATTGCTAAGCGAGTTACAGCTACATAGGTTTCTCTTGACATAGGTGGTAAACCTAGCAAACTTAGTCTCGTTTTACTGCTCGTGTTATATGAATTCCTTTGTGATCTCGTTTCCAGACAAACTTCATGTACACTTTTATCTCTGGAGAACTTGTACGCGAATTCGAAATAAAGATCTATTGTTTTCTAAATTAGTTTTGTTATCTTTTCATACTTTCCACTTTTATTTGATTACTTGTCGTAGGCTCCCGAAGAGAATCCGGGACCTCAAGGAAAGTTAGGGTCTCTTGACTTTCCTTAATTTACGAAAATCGACGGTGTGAATTTTGGTTCCCACAATCAGATTCTTTCTGCAAACCTCGGCTATACATTATGTGAGTCCTCGCTTTTCAAACCTCTTTCACAGACTGCCTTGTTTGCTTGAGGACAAGCAAAAGGTTAAGTCTATGGGAGTTGATATACCCTATTATTTACCATTTTTAGGTCATGTTATAAGCTCTATTTAAGGTCTATTATGTGTGTCTAGACTATGTTTTGGAGTATTTACAGGTCTAAGTACTCATTGGAAGCAATTGGAGCTTTGGGCTCTTTTGGAGCATTTAGGATACTCAGCCAGTAACTCAGAGTCGGATTCAGTTTATTTATGAAGCATCGATCGACGTCACACATTTTGTGTCGATCGACGGCCAAGCCGGCTGCGAGATTAATAAAGACCTGAGAAATTACAAGTTTTACCAAGAAGTGTCATCATTTGCAAGACAAGCCCCTGGCCGAAATTTAGACTATTTATTAGGGTTTTCTATCCTATCTTAGTTTTAGGAGGCCAGCTAGAGAAAAATGAAAAAGAGTTTTCTTCTAACTTACAAAAAAAAGTTCTAAGAGCTAAGAGTTGTAAAACCTTGCTACACCTATTGGAGAGAGAGATCTGACCATCATTACAGAGAAGATCTTGAACTCCTTATTTTCTTACTCAATTTATTTAATGCAATTTATTCACTTTAATCATGTTCTTTATTGCTATGTCTGAGTAATTCATGTTAGTTTTAGGGTTCTTCAATGGTAGTAATGTCTTGTTGATTTTATAGAATTTTTAGGGTGATCTTCTTGGTTCTTTGTTTAAGTTACTCTTAATGAGTTGAATTTGATCACCTCAATCCCAGAAGTTAGGGTTCCATAGCGCAAGCGAGAGCCTGGTTGTGACCCTGAACCTAATTTAAACAATCTAAATAACTGGTAACAAACGAGAGTTGAATTAGAAGTTTAGAGAACCCATCAAACTGCGAAGGTAGTACTGTTTAGAAAAGGCATCGATCGATACCACCTTATGGACATCGATCGAGACTCAGTTGAGATGCGCGAGAGCGATCTCCTAAACCCTGAGGTTTGAGTTCAAGAACGGTACTTAATTAAAACTCTAGCAATCTATTAGTCTGCAATGCCTAATCCTACCTGAGAATTTCCCCTAAGTCTAATCCCTTAATTTAACCTTCACAAACCAAATCAATCTTGAAATCACTTTTATTATTAGTATTATTATTTATCTAGCTTTAATCGACAGCAATAAGTCTATTGTGCAATTCTAAAGTCTATGTGGATTTGATCCCTAAGTATTACACTGAACATCTTATTTTAGAGAGTAAAAGTTAGAATAGGGTTAATTTGAGAGTGATATAAAACCCCACATCACTAGAAAAGTAATAATGTCCATTCGCCCATGGGCGACTAGATTCTCAATTTATAGTCAGCCATGGGCGACTAGACACGGAACACTGTCTAGTCGCCCATGGGCGACTAGACACTCAACAATGTTTAGTCGCCCATGGGCAACTAGACACGCAAACAATGTATAATCGCCCATCGGCGAATACACCACACCATCTGATCATTCTCTCTGTCCTATCTTTGCTAAGACATCTCTTGTTTCATCTCGATTGGAGTTCCGTTAAAGTTTTGCGATAAAAACCATAAAATTTGTTTTCTCGTCAAAACTTCAAGTCAATTGTGTAAAACGACAACGGTTAACTTAAACACCAACATTGTCTCGATTACATGATTGGTTTATTATTTTTTGAAACCAACATCGTGTAAACGTATGAAGGGTGATTTCTCTGAAAGAAATCGTAATAATCGTTAATATCGCAAAACGGCCCAGAAGGATTGAAAACGCGATAAATTCCCACTTACGATCTTAGATGAGAATGAAACTGATTGCAATGACGGTGTACCGGATTTCTGCAGAGGATAATTGGAAAAGAAGATAATTTTCACGTTTCAAGATAATTATGTAAAATCGAGAATATAAGGAATATTTTTGCGGAAAATAAACTCGAATCGGGGGCAGAAAAGAAAAGACGGCCGACCTTGGAGACTTATCTAAGAGGAGCCAAGATAAATAGAAAATGGATCAGAAAACTAGGTTTTGGTAGAAATAATTATTTGCTTTAGGAGAACTTAGGATCTAGGCGGCTAGACTAGCGAGTTTTATACTTAGAACGTTTTACTGTTTTATTTCTTATGTTCTCCACTGTTTACCAATTTCCGTCCGTTCGGTGAATCTCGGTAACTTTACCTCGTCTTAATTAATAAAAGCCTTTTTGCAATCTCTTTCAATATCTTGCTATTGTCTCTTTTTCACATTCGTGTGTTTACACGGGGAATCCGAGAACTCAAGGAAAGTTAGAGTTTCTTGACTTTCCTCCGTTCACTAAAATCGACAGTGCGGATTTTGGTTCCCACAATCCTTTCCTCTTCTACCTTTTGCACATATATTCACATATGACACTTAAAACATAATGAATGAAGGTGGAAGAATGGTTCAAGGTAGGAACTAGCTAAATATGAGCCAACCAATCAGGATCACAAGATCAGTAACAAGAATAAGAAGTCCTAAGTGTAATCTCGTTTCCCTAATCTAATACCCATAACAAGAAGAATTGCAGTTAAGATCAAGTTCAAATTAAATGAAGTTAAGTTTTTCCAGTGTAACCTCGACAAGCTGAAATTTTCTTGAAAAAATGAGATCCAAAACCAAGGTGTTCCATATTGTGTGTGGTTCCTCGTACACTAATGATGGTCACTAAGTAAGATAGCTAAAATCAAAAGGGTGGTTAAAGATCATCAAAAATAAAATCTTCATTCCCAAAAAAATTGACTCAATAAAACTGACTCAAACTGGCTCAAATGTAAAACAAAAGAAACAAACGAGTTAGTAAACGACAAAGAGCTTCCCCCAGGCTTACTTCACAAAGCCTCGGTGTAAAAATAAATCAAGGACAATGTTAAAATAAGAAAAGAAAATAATTTTTTTGGTCTACATACTTTTTGAGCGGAGCAGATGCCATAAAATTTTATGGGAGCTCCATCGTCAGATATTCGTCTGCAGCGGCAGCTTATTTCAGAGGTCAGGGTGCTCCGTATTACCAGCCAAAATTTTTGAAGTATCTCGAATTTTCTGATTTTAACCTAAGACTCAACAAACGAAAAGCAAAAGCAAATTCTAATGATATTTACGCTCACCAGTGGGTTGCCTCCCACCAAGCGCTTGGTTTAAGTCATTAGCTTGATTTTGTGACATGGTTTAGTTGGGTTGAGCAAAAGGGCTTCTTTCAAAACAAACTCCACAATCAGACTATTCAGCTTCAAAACTCTTCTTAACAACTATTTTACAGCAGCTTCCCCTTTCTCCTTCAACTCATGTGTGAGAATGGCTTTAACTTTATAGAAATGTTTAGACGTACCTTTGCACTTTACCTCATACTCAATGGATTTCTCATCATATAATCGAGGTATCAAAGTCATTGATCCTTTTGCTATGAACTTTTTCTTTCACCTTTTCACTCCCATTGAGTTTCTCGATGACAATATTAGGATCTCCATCTATGACTTCATTAATCTCAATCTTATCACGAAGCACCTTATTAGGCTCAACATTCAGTCTTTTTCCACCAATAACTGAGATGCAAGAAGCATGCAATGTGGAAAATTATGTTGGCGCAGCTTTGTAGAAAATGTTTTTGTTGATGTTAGAGAAAAGACGCTTTTTAGGCATATTGATGATTTCCCCCACGGTAGTCATAAATGGTTTTCCAAGAATCAAAGACATTTCATAAGCCTCGCTCATCTCAAAAACCTGAAATTTTGTATAAAAAACAATTCCCTATTTGGACAGCAGATCACGGACGATACCATATGGTATTGTTGTACAAGAGTTTTCAAGCAAGAGTCATCTCAAAAGGATCAATATCAAAAATTCCAATCTCATCAACAATTCCTTTGAAATGAGACTCACACGAGACCCAAAGTCAGAAAGAGCTGCTTTGAATTCAACTCTTATGATGGAACATGGAAAACAAACTTTCCAAAATCATTAAGCTTAGGCAATACCTTTAGTGCTTGTGTTAATGCTTTAGTAAAGAGTGCTTTGTTCTCCTCGTGAGTTTCTATATTGTTTTTTAAGAAAATATGCAATGGACAAATCTCCCAAATATGTTCAAATGAGATCTTTGTAGGAAGCCTTCTCACCATCTCATGTCAGTTGTTATGCGCTAATGGAATTTCATCATATGTCTAGGTTGAAATGGGTAAGGAATCTTAGGAATATAGACTCGAACTGGTTGACTCTCAGTAGTTTTTTTTGGAGCAGTTGCTCTAGAGAAGGCAGTGTGTTATGTTATCTGTTATGCGCATGGAGCAGTCTCAGAAAGCAGCTGCATTGTTCCTTTTTCCTTAACTTTCTCAGCCAAACTGAATCTTTCGTGTACAGGTACAAAGAGTAATAACAGTCTTCCCAGGAAGAGTTCCTTGTTGCCTCTTAACAGTTTCAGCAGTTTGAGTAAGCTGAATATAAATCCTCTTCATATGGCTACTAACCACATCATACTTAGTGTTCAGTTCAATGAACATGTTGTCCATTCTGGCATTGATCTTTGTGGTAGCCTGATTCATTGTTTTCACCTGACCTTGCTGGTTCTGAATTAGTTGATGCATAAGATTACCAAGGTTTTTCATCTCATCATGAGGGTTGATCGACTTGGAGCAGCTTGGACATTTCTGCTATGCGGCTTCTTTAGGTTGAGGTTTGGAACTGATTCTGCCTCTTGTTAAACACAAATGCCTTCCCTTAAAATCCATGTGAGAAGCTTCTGTGAAATCCAAAACCTTGCACTTGATTTCTCTATGGTGGGTAGTTATGGTCGCTTGGTTATCGACATTATTTCTTTAATAAGAGAACAAATGTTGATTGTTGTTGATGTTCTGAATGAATCCACAGTTTGGCACATACCCTTGACCATTGATAGTTAACTTCCTGCTTATAATAACATTTATCTTCTACAACTTCATGAGAAGGCTGCTCTATCTCTGGTTCGTCCACAAAACAGATAGCTCCTTAATTACTCTTCAGCAGTAAATTAACTTTTGCATTCAGATCATCTCTCTACTTAGCCTCAACATTGTTGACCTTTCTGATCGATCATGTACATGATATTTATTGGTTGAACTCGCAGCCATGTTTTTAATCAGCTCGAAAGCACCCTTTGTGGTCTGATTGAGTTCAGTGCATTCTTTTGATCCCAATCAACTCCATCATAAAAAAAAATACCTAAAATTTTATCATCATGAAATTCATGGTGAGGACACTCTATGCGATACTCCTTGAACCTCTCCCAAACTTCACAAAATGGTTTCTCACAAACTTCACAAAATGGTTCATTGACATGCTGCAAAAACTATGAAATTTTGTTTCTTAGAGCAGATATTTTTGCCTTGGTGTAAAAGTGTCCTAAGAAGGCTGATCAAATGTTCCCGTGATGTCACAGATACAGTCGGTAATGACGTCAACCATCATGAGCGAGAGAGAATGGGAATATCATACACTTGATGAAATCAGTTTTCACTCCATTCGCTCGAGTTATGCTACATATCTCCACAAAACTCTCAATGTGATCCATTGGAATTCTGCATACAGTCCATGAAACATGTTCCTCTACACCAATGCGATCATAGCAGGTTTGATCTCAAAGTCTTTCCTTACACAGGCTGGTGGAGCAACGTCATAGCGTGTCTGGGGAAGTTATGGAGAAGGTTTCTATGCATAATCGAAGTGGCATGTTCAACTGCTCCTATTGCGCTTGTTGCGCAGCTTGTTGTTGTTGGATTGTTTGCCGCATATGAAGCATTTGTTGTTACATTTGAAGCATCTCAGTAGCGAGCTATTACTTAGTATTTCTTCTGGTCATACACCTGAAGCATTCGCTGAAACAAAAAGGAAGAAAAAATCAAGTCAGAGACCTTAAACTAAATATTTTACCGAGAAACAGAGGTAAAAAGATGGTCTCATAAACGATGTCAGAACTTGATACACTAAAATGAAATTTTTCTACTGCAAGTTATAGTGTTTGTTATAGTAATTTAAATTCAATTCCAGAGTAATGTTTCTACACTTTGTTTCTACGAGTTCGATATAAACTAAGACAAATCGGTTGGTTTCAAAATTTGAAAATCAAATAGTAAGTAAATAGAGGTGGTTTGGTTTCAGATTATAAAAGAGCTAGGCCTAGATCGATTGGTCGAGTATCAAACGATGAAGAGCCGAATAACTATTCAGAAATAATTTACAACAAGTCTAGAACCTGAAATATACAACAAGATCGCTCCAGTTTCGTGACATCTCCCCTTTTATCAAGCAATTCTAATATCCACACTATTGTTTGAATTAAAGAATGATGATAAACATTTAAGTTCATATTTGATATGTTCACAACACGCTCTAACATCTACGTTCTTTTTGATAAATTCTAACATCTATTTTTACTGGTTAGGGACGAGTTGCACATAATGTTGTTTCTAGCAACATGCACTTTTGGTTAATATATTAAACTTAGAATCGTGCACTAAGTGATCCGTTTAATGCAGGCTTCATGTGTAACAATTAATGGAGACAATCAAAACAATAATCTTTATTTATATTCAGTTCATAAATCTCGACATCCTAACGCTCTATACCTAACACATGGACTATTCGGTGGTTTATAGAGAAAATACAAAGATAATGATGAAAAAAATATATTGATTGATTGAAAATAATTACAAGAAGGTTGAAGATTCTTCTCAAGTGTATAAAGATCTTTCTCCCTTCAATCTCACAAATCCCTAATTTCTCTAAATATCCTGTACAAAAAATGTGTTCTGAAAATAAAATAAAATAAAAGATGATATATTCGAAACCTGTAGTGTTTCCAAAGGAAAAAAAAATTCCCTAAATAAATTCCTGAATTATTTAAAAAATTTCTTAAAAATCTCAGAATCATACTAAATCAATAATTGGAATGCCCACAGTATATATTGTTTTGTTTTTAGTAATAATAATATTTAAGAACTTTTGTGGGAAACTCTCAGTAAGAATGTTATTAGTATAAAATTCGTTGTCTTTTTTGTAAGCGATCAACTAAAGATACCCTTTTTAAAATTGTTGAGACGTCTTGCATTATTAATCTTTTTCGTCGTGCAAACCTGGTGGCAGGGGAAAAAAAACTAATCTTAACCAATGAAATTAAACGAAAACTACAACGTTACATCTTATTTTCTTTTCAGCTCACGCAAAATAGTAAGAAACGATAACGCTCGATCAAGAAAGGGAATACAGCAAAATAAAAGGTCGAAGAGGGGCCAAGACTCATTTTCTTTGGATTTTCTCGTTGTGAATTCTCCAAGATTCAAGTTGTAAAGACTCACTAAGCAAATCCGAGAGTGAATGGCCAAAAAAGGAAGGAACGATCAGACCATTTTCATTTTCCGGGAAGGAGGCCGGCGGAATATACTTATCAAGTCATCCAGTCCCTGTCATCGTTTTCAAACGTCACCCCGTTATATACAACATATGCATAATGTGTACATATATATAGATAATTCGGTTTCTATAATTACCCGAGTTGTGATGACGAGGAAACTGAAAAGCACTATCAAGTATGATCCTAACACCAGAAGCAAGAGTAAGTCGAATGTTACACTCGCCACCTACAAAATGCACACAACCGAACAAATATTAGCTTGAGAAAATGAGTTAAGAAGAACAGGGCAAGCCTTGGAAGAAAATATATGTATGAGTCCTACCTGGTATATGTTAAGGCTAGCCTTTGTTGAGTCGTAAAAGGTGAAGATTCCATCTAATGATTCATGCTGAACACTCACTTCAGCGGTATAATCATCTAGTTCCTGTCAAGAGGTATCTCACCTACTTAACACCACAAATCATAAACAATTGCCGGCAAGTGGCCACAAAATAAATAATGTATACCTTCTTCAGAGCCATGATTAGTGGTTCGTTCTTTGAGAGAAACGGTGCAACCCGAGGAGTTTTTGACAAAATGTCCAACCACGATTTCACATAAAAGGGATTTACAGCCAAACTACTATCATCCGCAAATATCTTGATGTCTTTTCCTTGCTGACTATAGATATGCCTCTGTGGAATTCAAGAAAACATTTAAGCCAGTAATCAGGAAATGTAACAAAAAAAAAATATACAAGTTTTAAGACCTTCGAACAACGGTTTCTCTCTAATGAAATGAAATCAACGATAGTATACAAAGTAAGTACTTGAGTTGAGTACTTGTCTTACCGCAAGGCTTTCAGCAACCAACTTGACACCCTTAATGATAGCATCCTCATTCACCTGTTGCCTGCAGAAAGAGCATCCACGTTAGTCTGAAGGATAATGACAATTACTGAAACAGTAAAGAATACATTGAAACAGTTTGTCGAACTGCACAAAACCGATGATTAGTTTTGTAAAGGCTACCTCGTATCAGACAGACTTCCAGCACTCTCCAGTAACTCGGGTGGAGTCGGAAGTTCGGATAGAGTGGCTGCAGTTACTCTGAGTCTTGAAAATTGTTCATGCTCCCAAGCAACCTAAACAATCAACAGCACATAATCAGTCAGAAACTCTCTTGTATTAATCAGCAAAAACACAATTCTCGGAGAGAGAATATAGTCTGAATATATCAAGTAACCCCTACAGGAGAAGATCATGAAGAAGTGGTGAATAATATCAATTAACTAAGCAAAACAAGTGGAGAGGAAATAAGATTTAGCACTTGAAAATTTTGCATAAGAAAAGTTTAATGCTGCAAAACACCTACGATTCCGATTATCCAAATTTGCACAGTTCTAATAGTATTGGACACCTATTATTGTCGCAATCAAGATATATAAGAGCCTGCGAAACTACGAAATATTGTTAACCTACAGCTCTGTTGCAAAATCAAGTCTAGTTATCATCATTCAAAAAGTTAAGAATCTACTCACTCTTGAATTAGAGATATTAATCTTCTTGTGCTTCAGGGCAACTTGAAAACCCAAGTCTTCTGCCACATTGGAGAAGCCCTGCAGAGATGCATGCATTAATCAATGAACTATAATAACTAGTCGCTGCAAATGATGAATACACTATCGTTTGTACCTCAAAAATTTGTTTTATATAGGCGTTATCCGGAGGCTTTGACACGTGAACCAGTAATTCATTATCCCAAGAGCCAACACTATTTAAGCAAATGGCATAATCAATGCTCTCACGCATCCTCTGATCAAGGCTCTTCAGCCACTGCAAAAGATATGATACTTATGAAATATTCCAAAAAGTTAATGCGACAAACCAAAAAAAAAAAAGTTAACGCAACAAACAAACAAAAAAAGCACAAAGGATGTGGGTTTAGTAGAATCACGAAGTAAGGTCTCGTACCTTCTGAGTTCCTTCGTAGTTGTACGGTCCACCAGATGTCAGTGCAAAGAGTAAATTGTATCTTCCTCTTGTCTTGGGATTTGAGTAAAGAGTGGAAAACAGTCTAGCTACTTCAAGAAGCGCCACTACCCCACTCCCATTGCTATCACTTCCAACTGATAGTGCCTACAAATACAAGTTAGTCAGACACATACCACCACAACAGTAAGGATATCTACTGCTCATATTACATACAGGAGCTGCTCCGAAGGTATCATAGGATGCTACAACAGCAATTGTTGGAAGCTGGTTGGAATCTCCATCTGCTCTAGATCCTGGAAGCCATCCCTACACACATAACAAATCCTCTCAGGCCTTCTGTATGTCAACCATCGAAAATTAACCAGTACAAGAGAGAGAGAGTAAGCGAGACCACATACAAACATCAGTAACTAGCAAGGGGCAGGAAAATAAAAATATAGGATTAAGTAATAATATTCAACCTAGATTCAATAATTCCAAACATTAGGAAAGTGTACACAAAATCCCTAGTTGCTGAAAACTGGAAGAGTATACTGAGGAAATTGCTTCATTGCAGGGAAATTGGACTGTAGGATGCACAAATGCAGCTACCACAAACCAGACCATCAGAAGTCTTCAGCAATTGTGCTGTCTGCAAGACTGTAATGCTAAGAAACCATACGCATCCTAAAATACGGCCAGCCAAGGTTCCCAACATTGAATTTAGCTAATAAATTAAGACTCGACAGATAAGGTTATGCTACTTATCATAGATATTCAAAGGTAGTCACGACTTTATCAGAATGAAATAAAATTCCATGAGTTACCTGAATGTTTGTGATGGTGGGAGATGCAATTTTCCTAGGTTCTGATACGGAGATAACTAGTTTATATCTGAAATAGTTACAGAAAGAAATGGTTTATGCACATACTAAAGTGTGCATATTCGTACATAAATAAACAATTTCAATGTAACTTCCAGCAGCTACCATATATAAGACAAGACTAAGAGTTTAATACGTAGCTTCCTCAATCTTGAGTCATATACCATCACTATTATTCTACTTAGCTTATGAAAAAATTGTTTGCCAGAAGACATAACACCACAAGATCTTAAGACATTTCAAAGAGAGTGAGTTCAAAAAAATATTTGACTAACCCGCCTGTGGTTGCAGTAGCTTGCTGACCAATAGCATCATTTTTCTTGACATCAGCCAGAATAGCATCAGTCTCTTCATTCTCAAAGGCGAAGTAGACAGGGAACTGTAAGAATAAACCATGATTAACATTAGAAAGAAGAGAGATTTCCAAAGTTAAAAACTAGTAATCCATATGAAACAAAACACTGACAGGGATCCTGCTGTGGATAAGCAACTTCTCAAGTTGTGCTAATAATTTCCTGAGGCCTTGGGTTCCAGAGATGGCATCTCCACCAGGTCTAAACGTCTGGGGAAGCAAAATCAACAATCCTCCAAGAGACTGCTTCTGTGAGATGTAATCTGCCATCATCTTCACAGTGTAAGTAAAGTAACTGAAGAGAAGAACACAATAGAATCAATACCTTGAACGAATGCGATATCGAGGTCCCGGAGTGGGAGGATGAGTACAGAGCGAGATAGATCGGCGCCACGCTGGAAGCTGAGGGAAGCGGCGTGGTGGTTGAGAGAGGAGAAACGAGAGCCGAAAGGAACGCCGGAGATGTCGTATTGGATGAGACGGTAGACATCTACGACAGTGGCGGCGTCGCAAAGATCGACGCAAGCGACGAGTATGAGCATTAGTGCTACGACTGGATACATGGACTCGAAGACCATGGACCGATGTCTCTGCTTCGATGTCTTCTCTTCCGCCATAGTTGGGATCTAGGGTTTTGTGCAAAATGGTCGAGATCTCCGATGGAAGAGATTTATGTTACTGTCTTACTGAGTTCCTTACACACTTTCCACATATATTAAAAAAATAATTAAATCTATTTTTTTAATTGAAAATCAATTATATTTTCATTAATTATATTAATTTAAAAGTAATTCTCTCCAGTAACTATTTTAGTTTTGTCAACAGAAAATTAATCAAAAGAAATTTCTCTTAAAAAAAACATTTCTACTTCTTACTTTATAAATAAATAAATAACAAAAATTAAATATATATATATATATATATGTTTTCACAGTTTTGAATTATATATTTTTAAATTCAATTTTTTATAAAAAAAATTTAAAAATTCTTTTATCAGAATTCTTTTTTATTTTAAAATTTTCTGTTTGAAACTATTTTAAAAAAAAATTCTTTTAAAACTTCTAATATTTATTTATTTAAAAAAAAAATTCGATCACAAAATTTCACATTTTAACTAATGCTCTATATTAATTAAAATAAAGGGTATGAATATATATATATATATATATATATATTTAATGAAACCTCATTAAAATATGGGGGAATTTCAAAAATACCACTTTCCTTGTACCACTTTTCATTTTTACATTCATTAAAGAGACATTTTCAAAAATACCACTTTTTTAAAGGTCAATTTTTTTTAAAATTAACTACAATCCTAAATTTTAAATTTATAAACCATACCCCCACCCTACACCACCCCTTAACTCTAAGCCCTAAGACCATCCACAATGGTGTTACTCCTTTGGAGTCCTTATAAAAAATGTTTTTTGAATTTTTAATTATTATTTCTTTTTTCAGATTAAAAGAAAATAAAAAATAATATCAACGAATCACGGGTTGCCACGTGTAAGGATTCACCAAGAAAGAATCCTTACGTAAGGATTTTTTAGACAAAATCCTTAACTTTAATTGGGGTCTATTGATTATTTAATTATTTTTCTTTAATAACTTCTCGTTAAGGACCGCCATTGCGGATGCTCTAAGTCTTAGATTAATTAACTCAAGGGTTATAAGTGTGTTTTTTCCTCTTAAAATACAAAGGTAAAAATGATTAGTGTATTTTTGAAAAGTGGTACAACGAAAGTGATATTTTTGACAATTTCTCTTAAAATATTTAGAGAATTTGAGTTTTGAGAAACTTTAAAAGATATTAAATGAAAGACTTAAGCAAATCTGAAACTAATATGGAACCATGATTAATAGACTATGAGTATGCTTAAGAACTGTCTATCTTTTATGGAAAATTGTCAAAAATATTACTTTCCTTGTACCACTTTTTAAAAATACCTTAATCATTTTTACCCTTATTTTTTAAGAGGAAAAAACACATTTATAACCATTGGGTTAATTAATCTAAGACTTAGGGTTTAGAGTTAAGGGGTGGTGTAGGGTAGGGGTAGGGTTTAGGAATTTAAAATTTAGGATTCTAATTAATTTTTAAAAAATTTGTCTTTTAAAAAAAAGGTATTTTTGAAAATGTCCCTTTAATGAAGGTAAAAATGAAAAGTGGTACAAGAAAAGTGGTATTTTTGAAAATTCTCCATATTTTATTGATATTGAGGTTACAACATATATAGATTAGATTATAAGAACTTGATGGACATATGATCAAGCTAAGTGTGTGTAATCAAAGGGAGAGGAGCGTCCATTTGAAATTGCCCAATGAAGAGCTCTACATACTTTAGTATTTTAGAATCTTAGACCAAGATACCTTCAACTTTCCAGATCAGTAAAGTATCAAAGGTAAATCTAGCTGAGTTACCATTTTACTTAAACCTAGTGAACTTTGCTTGTGGTCAATGTACGATCGACCCGTACGGACTGTATGGCCTTGTCGAACCAAAACTCAGCCTTCTCCAAATATCTTCAAGTCTCATATCTTTTTCTCTAATTATATTTACCTCATTAAATCTCAACACTCCCCATCAAGCTTGACCAAAGAAGCTGGATCAGTCGGTCAAGATTGAAAGCCATGATATTTCCCTCAAAAAACTTCATCAAAGAAAACCATTAAAATAAAAACCTTGATAAGGAAGAAGAGTAAATACCTCATGACTAAGGGGACTAATTGCTTCTTGTGAGACCAATGAGTCCTAACCGAGTATGGATAGACTCCATTGTCTTCTGTCTTGCAGTCTTGGTAAACACATCAGCCAATTGATTTTTTACTTATAGTATAGCATGGCAATATGACTCTTTGAAGAATCATTTGCCTCACTTTGTGTCAATCTACCTTAATATGTTTGGTCCTCTTATGGAACACCAAGTTAGAGGCAATGTGGATGACAACTTGGTTATCACAATGAGTGGTCATATGTGTAGCTTGATCAATCTCCAAATGCTTTAGTATTCCTTTGATCCAGACCAACTCATTTGTCAGCTTCAGCATTGCTCTATACTCGGCCTATGCACTAGAACATGAGACCATCTTCTGCTCCTGGCTCTTCTAAGTAACTAAATTTCCACCAATGAAGGTGCAATAGCATGTAGTAGATCTTCTATTAGCTCTATCACAAGCTTAATATGCATCACAGTACCCAACCACTTTAGTGCTTTCATTGCAACCCATCTAGATTCCTTGATTTGACGATCCATTCAGGTATATCAAGATTTTTTTCACCATGTGCCAACGATGCTCCTTTGGAACTTGAATATGCTGGCTCACCTGGTTCACAACAAAACATATATCAGGCTGTGTAATGGTTAGGTATATCAACTTACCAACAAGATTTCTATAAAGCTTAGGATCATGGAATGGCTTGCTATCTTTAATCTCCCCCTCATGTGGAACCTTGTACTCATCTTCAAAAGGCATCTTGGTTGTCTTCCTTCCATGTTTCCATGCATCTTTCAAAGATCAAGTGTATACTTTCTTGAGGACATAAACAAACCTTCTTTGGATCTACAAATCTCAATTTCAATGAAGTATATCATCTCTCCCAAGTCTTTGATTTCAAATATTGATTTAAGGAATTCCTTAGTTGATTGGATAACAACTTTGTCACTTCCAGTGATCATGATATCATCAACATACACAAGGATAACAATAATACATGAGGGTGTTGTGAGAGTGAAGAAGGTGTGGTCGAGTTCATACTTCCTAAACCCTTTACCAGTTAAGGTTGTACTTAGCTTGTTATACCAAGCGCTTAACGATTTCTTAAGACCGTAGATAGCCCTCTTTAGCCGCAACACATTTGCCTTCTTAATCAAGTGTTCCAAGTCAGGTGAAGGATACATGTAGACTTCTTTTTCAAGCTCTCATTGAAAGAATGCATTCTTCACATCCATCTGCCAAAGATCCCACTCGAGGTTCACGACCAAGGACAACACAATTCTAATTATATGAAGTTTGGCCACTAATACAAAAGTATCAGTGTAATCATTTCCGTAAGTTTGAGTAAACACTCTTACCACCAATCAGGTTTTGTTCCGATCAACCTTTCCATTTGCAAGATATTTGATAGTGAAGATTCATCTACTATATACAACCTTCTTCCCTTTTGGTAATTCATTCTCATACCAAATGTCATTATTGATCATAGCCTTGGCCTCCTCCCCTACTGATTCTCTCCATGCCTTTTCTAATATAGCTTCTTCATATGATCTAGGGATAAGACTTTCATTTAGGCTGATCATATATGCACAATGATCCTCAGGATACTGAGCAAAGGAACACACAGCTTGAGAAGGATGCTCCACGGCTTGTGCATTGTAGTAAGTTCTTGTATTGGTCCAGTTTGAGCTTGGTGGTGGTTCCTTCCTCAATCTTGCACTTCTTCCCAATGGGATTCCCGAAACTGACTCACCAACCTGCTCTACATCTTGCACATGATCCTCTCTTTCATCAGTTGGTTCATCAATTGGTTCAACACCATCCTTACGTAATCTGGTACCTCCTGTGAGAAAGATCCATTTTGTTGGTCCACTCGGATCATTTTTCGGACTCTTTCCACCAGTATCCTTTCCAACCTCTTCTTCAACTTGCATTACACCTTGAGATTGAATGTCTGTCTCAGGTTCATCATTCTCCCTCTCATGGTCGAGGTGGGGTGATTGTTATGCATTAGTCCTCCCTTGAGGTATGGGAGGTGACTCTCTTATAGCCTTTGGATCCTGGGTAAAATTAATCCCAAGTCCTTCTAGTATCATTTGTAGATTAACTGCTCTATCTGATTCTTGAGATAACTCCTCCAAAACTGTCCACTTCTTCCCTTCATAGTAATTTTTTGTTCCCACAAACTTCACATCCCTTGATACTAACGCCTTTTTACTTACTGGATCATAGCACTTATACCCCTTATGAGTTGTTAAATACTCAATGATCATGTCCTTGATACTCTTGGCTTCAATCTTGTTGCACAACTCCCCATGAACCAGCACAAAGCATAGACAAACAAACACCCGAATATATTCCAGTGGAGGTTTGTCCTTGTTCAATACTTTTAGTGGAGACTGATATTGAAGAACTTTGGTTGGTATTCAGTTGATAAGATAGCAATCTGAAGCCACATCATCACTCTAGAATCGTTTTGGAACATTGGAATGAAACATCATCGATCTTGCAACCTTCCATAAGGTGCCCGTTCTTCCTTTCGATTACACCATTATGTTGAGTAATGTAGGGACAGCTTTTTTGATGCAAAATCCCATGTTGAGCAAGGTGTTGCTTGAAGAGCTCCGGTTCTAGAAAACTCGTCAAGAAAGACAAAGGATGTCATTTTGAGGACAACAAGGAGTCGCATCGTGGTTGTTTTAGACTCAAATGACTTGATGTGCGGCTGCCAATAAAACGACATGTATATTAACATTGGCTGGGAAATGTACGGAGGTCACGGTACCATATGTTGAACCAGAGATGTATTAAATGAACTAGTGGGGTGGAACTGATTCAGATTTGAAATGTTTTGACTTAGTAGGATAAGCCCAATGGACCAAGATTGATGACCATGATTTGGGAACATGCTTTCACAAACCCATAATTGGGCCAGGCCCAACCAAAACAAAACATATGGGTAATCAGAGTTTGAGCCAAGATGAGAGATTTCGGCAATGACGAGTGACAAACGAGTGAAGCCTACAATGCAAAAGTAGTATAATCTAAAGGGAAAAGTGCGCTAAGAGTAACACTACAGAGGGGAGGCGTAGTGATGCGACCCTGACCAGCATCATGGACCAAGGTATAAAAACCAGGTACGAACCAGCTAAGCAACTGATAATAGCTTGTTTTTTGAGGTGCTTATGGGCTTTATCGGTTTGATCAATGAAGTTCTAGACCAAGAGAAGCTAATGGACTTGATACAAAACATGGAGGTCTTGTTCTCATTCAGAAATCAGTGTTTGAAGTTGTTCAATAATGGTCCAACAAGAATATACAAAACATGATCGTATAATATCATTCTGACGGCAATTCGGAGACCATAACTTTCAAAAATCGGTCAAGTCGTTGGCCTTTGATCAACTCTAAACCCTAAGTCTAAATTAGTTAACCCAAAGGGTATAAATGTATATTGGTCATTTTGTTAACCCTTTAATAAAGGTTAGTTTGGTTTTTTTTTTTAAAGGTTATTTTTGTGACAAAAACATTTTTAGGGCTATCTTAGGGTATTTCTCTAAAAAAATGACCAAAATATTTCATTAAATAGGCAAAAGACTCTTATACCCTAGATATAAAAATAAAAATAATAAATTAAACTTTTTTTATAATTTCCAATTATATGTTTTCAAATTTGAAATTTTTATAGAAAAAAATTCAGTTTTTCAATTTTTTCAAGTTTTCTTTTTGAAAATGCTTTTTAAAACTATTTTTAAAAATATATATTTTAAGCTTTTAATATATGTTTTTTAAACAATTTAAATCTTAGTTTTAAAACTCCACCCCTTAACTCCAAACCATATGTCTAGATTACTTAATTATAAGGATATAAATGTATATTTACCTCTTTAATGAAACATTTTGGTCATTTTAATCTTTGGAGGCTATATATATATGACATAAACTTTTTTCATAACTATTATAGGATATCTCTCATCTATTTTCCATCTTTAGATTTTTAATTTGTGAAATTCATTTGAGTAACAAAACTATTTTGTTTTGGATTGCTTTCATATCATAACTTTACTAATCCCTAACGTTGTCAAGTGTTTGTTCTTTGAAGATAACAAACAAATCTTTGTGCTAATGTATTAGCCAAATCTATTCTAGTTTTAATTTCGCGTTTTAGAATCCCTTATATATTAATTGAGGAGCATCATAACCTTTGAGTGTAGCCATGTGTTACCACTAGAATAATTCTCAAAAAATTTAGAAAATAAGTTAGTCCATCCAAATATATGTTATATTTTTTATTAAATTAACTATCAAAATGATTAGTAATGCATTATTTCCCTAAATAAAAGCTATGGAGTTAGTTAATATGATGAACATATATATGACAATTAACGATTTCGCATAATAAAGATTTGATAATAGTTTTTGGCATCCTCCATCTTTTTGTTATTATTAAAAAAAATCAACAATCACATTAACCATATATAAAAATGTTAGATATTTTTCTTTTATGTTATATGTTGAATTTTTAAAACGACTGTAAATTAATAAAACTATTAAAAGTCTTACAATGAAAATTTTATGAACAATGATTTTATTGTTTTTTTGTTATAAAAAGATACAAATGATGCTAAAACCATATGACTATGAAGTATCAATTAATAGATATTGAGATTACACACACACACACACACACACATATATATATATATATATATATATATATATATATATATATATATATATATATATATATATATATATATCGTTCAAATTAAAGTATATACCATCTAAAAATACATAAATGTTAGTTTCGAAATTTGCATTGAATAGATATTGAGACTTGAATATTTGAATTTTTAAATTTGAATTATTTTTTTAAAAAATTTATAAATTACTAAAACTATTAAAAACTTTGTGACTAATGATTTAACTTTTTTGTTACAACAAATATACAAATGTTAATAAATCATATGATTAGGAAGCTTCAATTAAATATTCATATTAAATATATTATATCTCTATGTCAATATCTTTTAAATTTAACTATATACCATATAAAATAAATAAAATAATTTCTTTGATTTATTTATTTTGATTTACTTGCTTACTTCAGTTTAATTATATGCATAATATTTACTCGCTTCTACATTATTTAATATAGTTATTATTTCATAATACGTAAATGAACAAAAAATAAATAATAATATGTAAATTTTCTCAAATAGCCATTTTTAAATTTTTGTCACCAAAATAGCCTCCAAGAAAAAATGACTGAAATAACCCTTTAATTTTGAAAATTTAATAATTATTCTTTATTTAAAAAAAAAATAATTCATTCCCGCAGCATCACCCCATAACTCTAAACCCTAAGTATATTATAGTTAACTCTATGGGTATAAATATATATTTACACTCTTTAATAAAATAGATTTTAGTTATTTTTTTTCTTAGAGACTATATTTGTGATAAAAACTTTTTAGGCTCTCTTAGAAAATTGTATACATAATATAGATTTCACGCAATATGCAGACGCATATTAACCTATTAGTTGGAAAAGAAAAGAATGTGATACTTTTTTGTCAACTATGATATTATTAAAGCTGAGAGGCTGAAACGATTACAATTGGGTAGGAAGCCCCATACAACATATTGTTAAAATCCAGTTGAAGTTCAAACTAAGAAAATACGGATTTAGATTAAAGAACACATGTCTTTTAACATGTCATTGCTTGAGCAAAGGAAGGAATGTGTCACCAAGCTTCACCGACCAAAAATTGACCAGAACACCGCCGTTTCTAAAGTCTAGATTA